>JAYMTK010001237.1:0-17103 GCA_036897405.1 Pelargonium myrrhifolium | reverse complement strand
CTTCAGGGTAGTGAAAAATCTCTTTCAAACTTAAGGGTAGGAAATCGTCACAAGCGAAACTTAGAGGGTAGGAAATCGTATTTTTCCCTTAAGATTATAGTGTAAAATAAGCGGATTTGTTTGATTTGCTTCTATACGTTTTCAAGGGTAAATTCGACTCAACCCGACTCACGAACTGGTCAAGATGGATTTTATTTATTTATTTTTGAAATAAAAGGTACTATTATGGGTTAACTAGCAATATCCAAATAGATAAGCGACGAAATAAAAATTTGGACATTCTCCGGGATAAACTCAGACTCGTCTGACATAAAAGAAGGCCACCGAGTTAACTTGTGAGTAACACTAGCAAACTTTGGAACCATATTCCAACAATCCTTCAAGAGCATACCAACACGACTCGCCTCCGACTTTCGTAAGTGAAGAGCTACCATAATTGACTTTGCGTCGGACTCGAAACCCACCCTCCATCCGTTCTCCACAGCCCAAACTTCATCCTCTCTCGGGCATCCACGGAACCGACATCCACCACCTACACATGCGCCGTCGTGAGTCCGCATATTTTAATTTAAATTGATGGATTTAATCGGTTGTAAGTTGGATTGAATTTTGAATCTCCACATATTTTAATCTAGAGTGTCAATTCTATTACATTGCTAAATTACAACTCTAATTACGTACAAGTAAAGTAATTATGAGATATATAAGAACTTTCCTCAATCTTTATAGAACGGAAATATTAAATTTTGTTTTAATTTGATCCTTCAACTCTCTTATTTTGTTTTGTATAAGCTTAATTTATAACAGTGTCGTTAAGCGTAAAAAATATACGAACGAGACAATTTTAGATTCAAATTATATACGATGAAATCGAACAAAATCGATGTGATGACTATGTTCTTTAATTTTACATTTTTGTTTCAATCAATCTCATCAATAAATTTAGTTAACATAAAACATGCAATTAACTCAAATACCTTACGAAATTAGAATAAAAATCAAATTTAGTATTTTTTTAACGGTTTTTTTATTAAATCAAAAATATAGATAAGATGAAACATAGGTTCGTTGGGTAAAGTGGCACACCCCATAATTTATGACCACCTTATCGAAACGGTAATGTCTCTCGCAAACGAGTGAACAACTGAGTCCGCAAGTTGAAATTACATGCGAAAAATATTTTCTCACACCTAAACCCATAATAGAAAAAAAAAAATATACTTGTTTGTAGAAACTAACCCATAGATGCAAGAGCTTCCGGATCTTAATTCGAGATCCAAGACGGTAGCACTATTACTCCGAAAACCAGTGAAAATTCACCCACTTCCAACTTTCGACCTCCACCTCTAATATTCAGAAGAACCCAACACCCTCTCTCCAGCCATTACATATGGTTCTGAATCCGCCGGCTCTTAATCAGCCGCATCCGATGCTCCGCTCTAGCTTCCGTGAGATTGGCTAGAATCATTGTCAATCATGATGCGCCGCCGCAACTCTCCAAAGAAAATCTTATATTTACTCATTTGCTCCTTTTAAATTTTTAATACCTTTAATATTTGTCACCGCCAAGCCCTGAGTCGTCGCCTAATTATGTCGAAACACTAGCAACTCACTCGTATTTGTAAAACATAAAAACTACATATAAAATAAAAATCAAATTTAGTATCAATACGGAATAAAATGAATAATGGATGGTGAGAAGTGAAATTCTTAACATGTGAACAAATCTCGGATGAATATTAGTTTGAGTGTGGTCAAACGGTCTAAAGGTGTCAACTAGGGCTGACAATCTGGTTCATGACCCGTGACACGACACGTGTTTAAGCGGGTTTGGGTTCAACATAATCGTGTTCGTCTTGAATATCTCAACCCGTTTAATAATCGTGTCGTGTACGTGTCGAACCCGTTTAACCCGTTTAATTAAACGGGTCGTGTAACCCGTTTATTAACCCACCTATGTAAGGATAAAAATGTAAAATTTCAAACTTATCGTGTCAAAAATTATCCATATAAGTTAAACGGGTCAAATATATCGTGTCGTGTCGTGTTACTATCAACCCATTTATGTAAACGTGTTGGGTTGTGTCGTATAATTTTGAACCCAATTACGTAAACGTGTTAGTTGTGTCATGTCGTGTCAACCCACTCATACACGTGTCGTGTTTTTCAACCCGTTTAATAAACGGGTCGGATTCATGTTGACCCATTAAACAGAATACTAAACTTTCAACACGACCCGTGAACACGAACTGCCACCCCTACTAATTAGTTATAAGTGTTGCCTTAAAACTTACAAGCAAAAAATAGAAGGAACAAAAGGTGCTATCAAATAAAATGCTAAGGTTTCATTTGCTCTTGTTCTCTATCACAAGTGGGCGGCAGCGATGTTGTGTCACGAAGGGGGGAATCTAAGCGTGGCGGAATGCAGATGCGAACAAAAGAGTCAGAGCTGCTACTGCGTGTGCGTGTACTTAGAGGGTTTTTGAGTGAGTTTTCGTTTTCCATTTCTATATTTTATGGCTGCTCCGGTGGATTTAGGGTAATATGGAGGATGGGATAGGGATTGAAGTCCTGGGATTGAGTGAGGGAGGAGATGGTGGGAAGGTCCGGAGCTGGAGGATTGTGGGGATTACGGGCGGAAGAGGTGGTTGATGAGGGGTTGGGGTGGGGGAACATAGGTTTTTGTTTGAGTTTTATCATGAACGCGATGTTAAAAAGGTGTTGCAGGGGGGTCCTCGGGCCTTTAACTATAACACTCTGTTGTGCCGGGAGTTGAAACCCGAAAATCTGGCCACTAAGGTAGATCTGAACAAGATTGGATTGTGGGTGCAAATTTTGGGGCTACACGTGGGGTATGGGACGACTAGGGTTTGTGAGAGTAAAGAGAAACATTTAGGGAAATTTGTGGAATGAGATGATAAGTGTAAAATAAATTATTGTCGAGTGAAGGTGGTGTTGGATGTGCGTAAACCCATAAAACGGAAGATAGAGATTAAGGTTGTGAGGGGAGAGAGTTATTGGGTTGATTTCAGATATGAGAATATACCCCGTTTCTGCTATATTTGTGGGATTATGAGACATGGCAAGCCGGATTGCAAGATTTTGTATGCCAAAAGGGATATTGGTAAGGAAAGAACGTATGGATCATATTTGAGGGCTCCAGTGGGTCAGTAGGCGGCGGCTAAAGGAAACATATGGATTAGGACAGAGAATTGGCAATCTCCGTTACAGAAGGTTGAGGAGACAGACAAGATGTTGGTTGATCCAAAAGCATCGGAGACAGGAGAAGCTACTACAAGTGACATATTCCGACAAAGCGGAGGAGGAACATGGGGAAAGCAGGAGATCCTATGGTGGTCGGAAAGGAGGCGGAAGAGCCAGGGATGCCAAAAAACGGCAAGAAAGCAGCCAAAGAAAGGCTAGGCAAGCTTCCGGAATGAGGGTGGAGCGAGACGAAGCGGAATTCTATCTTTAATGTTTTCTGTACTATTTTTTATTTTGTTTTAAGTTTGATTTGGACAATTTTAGTTGGTTTTGGATTGTATGTTTGGGTTGAGTTGGGCCGAGTGTGACATGACAATTGTTTGATTTGCTCTTTTTTTAGCTCCGAGTTTTCGTGTTAGGGTTGTAGAATGATATGAAGAGAAGAAAAGAGTCTCGTGTCCTATGGGTCTGCGGGAAGGGGTGTCGGTCCTCTCTTGTAGCTGAGTCGGGGTATAGGGGTATAGGAAGTTGGGGTTCCTTACTTATGTATCTATGGACGACGCATTACTATTCTTAATACAATTATCTTTTCGGGTAAAAAAAAAAAGTTAGAATTGTTAAAGATTTTTAGTATTGTTATTTATAAGACATGTTAATTATATGGATAATAAGAGCATGAGAGTAGAACATAAAATTACTTATAAATAATGCATGCAAAGAAGGTTCTTATCTAGATGGATAAGAGAAAGAACCTATGAGAAATAGAGAAGGTGATTGTGGCATTTCCCATTGTGGATCTCATGGTGGTTTATACAATAATATATAGTGGTGATGTTGATGTGGACAGCTCCCATGAATATGACACCATATATATGGAATATGTGCATCTCCACTGTTATATCTGTTTGGTGCAATGGGCTACCATTTCAGTGGAACATCATCTCCACATATACACAACACACATATATGCACATATTGCATCTCATAAAAGATTCTGAACTTTTGGATTCCCTTCAAGTGCTCAATACATCATCTAAGCCATAATATGATCTCACTCACTTTTACACATCCTTACTAGGAGAATAAACATATAATGTGTGTGGAACTTTTCTTATTTTGTGAGTCCACTTTTGGGATGAAGAAAAAAAAAAAGATTTACGAACTGGTTTTAAGTAAATTTTAATCACAGTTCTGACTATTTGATTCGTTTGTGTAACATCTCTATATATAGTCTATAATTTACTTGTAGAAAAACATATGATTTCAACGACTTATAGATAGAAGAATAATATATATACACGTAAAAAGAATTTCGATTGTGCAATCACACTTGTGATAAAATGTAATTAAAAGAAGATACTAATAAATTTGATCCTAAGTAGTTGAAACTCAAAATCTTATATTACATGTAACTGCATTATTCAATAATATTTCATAATATAAAAAATTATTAATTTTATCAACTTAAACAACCAAACTCCAAATGAGAGCCAAGAGTTTTAACTATGAAGTTAATAACTGAGGTTCAGTCCAGACATATTTAAATTGGAACCGGATAGACACTCCGCCCTCAAAATTTCATTATGAAAATTACATGTGTCAATTTGTGACATGTTTACAAAATCTGTATTGTTAACTTTATGATTGATATTCTCTCTCCTCAACTCGATATTATGTTAAAGTCTTAACTTACATTTCACTGTAATAAAAGTTACTATTTTATTTGTTCCGTGATTTCTTCTTATGCGGTCAAGATCAAGAAACTATGTAAATATTAAAAATATAGTAATAAATTCAATTAACAAAATCGTTTGAATTGAGTTAGCTTCTAGTCATTACAAAACTTGTCCATTAAAATATAATCAGCCATAAACAATAATTGCAAATTTAATGTTAATTTAACCAATTAACCCTCATATTTGTGGTGAGATAAAACTGGTGAAAAATGTGGTTTTGAATGGAACAGCAAGAAAAAAATAGCATATATTGTGAGATTTACAGAAAACGAAAAGGACAAAACCATTTCACCGACTAAATATAAATTTCTCAACGTGCTATATATAGTGGGGGGACGCTAGGCCATTCAAATTTGGCCACATTTTATGTTTGTGTTTCTCTTTTCATGAAAGCTCAGTTAAAGAAGAAGATGACCAGAACCAACCACGTGTGAATGAGATCCAAGATCAAACAACAATTAGGATAAGATTTTTTATCTTTTATTTAATGAGTTAGTTTTTATTTTTTTATTTTTAGACCACCGCAAATGGTCTAAAAAATATCAATATTTGTGTGTGACGACAGTTACAAATTTTAAATAGTAATTTTGTCACATGAATTATATTTACATGTACTTTGTCACATGTATAGTATAAGAATAAAATGTGTATCAGTTGACTGATATTATTTTATATCAGTTGCAACTTAACCAAGCCAATGAACTGACGACACCTCATTAAATTTCACTTATACTCACTCAAGTGAATTTGTGGGAGCGGAGCGATCTGTCCGGATCTATGATTATAAATGAGGTGTAACCATCTTATTAGTACAACTAGTATAAAATTATATTAGTCAACTGATACACATGTTACACATAGTATAATTAGTATTTGTTAATTATTCTTTGTGGATTGGATTTATATAATATACTTTTTGTATATATTTGAACCAACAATAACTTAAAAGTAGTTCATAAAATGTGAGTGCATTGAGTAAAGAAAGGTAGCTGACAATGTTAGAGTTCTTAAGAAATTGGTTGAGAGAATTATCATGCAAATGACATGTTTCAAGGTTGAATTAACCACCTCCTGAATTTGGTCAATTTTTCCTCTTATTTTACGTACTTCTATGGCGTGTGCTCTATCGTGTATACGATGTATATGTTTTATTTGTCTCAAAATTAGTTTTTTATTTTTGATAAATTTGAAAAGAAGGTAGCAAGTGTTATAGATTTTCTCTTATATCTTCATGAACATACATTATAACAAGTTTAAAGGATATTAACTAGCTTATTATAGATATATTATCATTAATCCATTCATAATTATTTCTTAAAGAAAGAAAACAACACCGATTTTGAGACATAAAATACAGATAAGACAATACACTTGAGAACAAGTGACTTAATCACAGACCCAAAAGATGATTATGAGCTCTTTCTTTGAATTTTTGTATGGTAACATGCAGATCTGTTCTACAATGAATCACATACATTTGTGCACTTTTTTTTTTTTTTAAGAATAAAAGGCGAATTAGCGCCACTTCACTAATGAGTAACAATTTTAGGTACCAAATATTTCATACAAAAACCTATCAATCCCGGATGTAGATACGGTCAACACTAGTATTGTCACCACAGACCCGTGTTCCTGGATGTGCGACGTCCCCCCTAAACCTGGACTGACTCGTACTAACTAGACATCCCTCTCTGGAAATTATAGCACCCTCTGGGAAAGACCCACCAGATCTGATCCCAGTACCAAATCCCGGCCATATCGGATTACTCTCTCTCCCGAATACTTCTACCCGAGATTTGTCGGTCCAACTCTGCACTTATAAATCAACTAAGCTACAGAAATGAATTCATTTTTTTACTTTTTTTTTTTGGCAAAGAAATGAATTCATTTTGAGCAATGATAATAACAATAATATAATGGATCAAAATATGTAATGTAACATGGACAGCCCAAGTAGCAAAGTCTAAATTTACTTGGGCTATTTGGATCTGGGCTTCAATCCTTAACATTATTCTTTTGAGCACGTAAATAATCAGCCCAATGGGCTTTTCCATACCCAGCGGTTCAAACAAATGATTATTTTTAATTAACTAATTAAGTATTTTAATTTTATGGCATACCGTGCTGAAAGTTTGTGTGTTACACGATTTTAATAATTGTGTGAACACAAAACGATTGTGAACATAAGGCACAACATGTTGCATTTGATACAATAACTAAATGGGTCGTGATGACATGACCCAACACATTTTGCATGATAGAACCAAAGCGTTTACACGAGACTAACCAACACATTTGTCTCAACACAACCCAACGTTTGGCTTTAAGATTATATCTTAAGTGTGTGTTGAGAGTGTCATGTGCATCAGAACACGACTAAGTAATTATATGTGTGTTTCGGAAGGCCAACACGAACACAATCACAATCACTAGACATATATATGTTGGGTTCCCCAATATAAACACGACATGATTACAAAATATGAGAGACTAAACACTCTAATTTTGTATCATGTTACGACACAAATTGCCAACTCTAACCAGAACAGTAATAAATTAAAGTGGTGTGAATTGTAAGTCTTACATTAACAAAATTATTAATTTGTGCTCTTGATAAAATAGCTAAAACCTAAACAAATTAGCCTAGAGACACTCTTGTCCTATATGTAAAATAAATCTATGGTTGGGTCCAATTCTCTACCAGTACTTGTTCTTAACTATTGATCATCTTCTCTGTGTTTACACATTTTTTTTCCCCAGCTGGTTAGTCAATTGAGCCATGATAGCAACCAGAAACAGCAACAGCTCCACAAATGATGATATTTTTTCTGCATTAGGAATATAATTAACATCAGTGCAATATTAAATTAATTAATTAATTACACATAACAACATGAACATGAACAGACAAACTATTTTCATCATCAGCACCATCAACTTGTGTGTGATTGTGGTCACAAAGAAGCAATAGAAAAAAAAAATATTTGGCTCTGCTCATACATTGTATCTGATTTATGGGTAAGGACCAGTTTGTGAAAACAACCCTCTACTCTGCCTTTGCAACATCAAGAAAAAGGTTTAAATGTGTATAAGTTTTCGTATTTGAACCAGAAACTCGGGATCTTTAGAAATTCAGAGAAAAGGAAAAGGCTTGAACATTGATGCTAAGTTGGAATATCAGAGAGAGATAACGATGTTGATCATATTCCAACTACAAGAATGCACATCGTGGAATCAAATCTTTCTTTTTTCTGTAGTGAAAGCAAGTTGACTGTGTTAAAGACAAAATGATTCCCAATGATCTCATGGCTAGTTTGGGAAGATGACAATGGATCATATAATGTAAATGGCCAACTTGAGAAAAAAAAACAAAAGAAAGTATCTCATGCTAGCGATGGAGACGGCAAATATTTGTTTTCTTGGTTACAAGAGAATAAATTGTGATCTCTGAGTTTCTAGAGTTAAAAAAGAGAAGCATATTTGGATTCGGGATGATATTACAGTAAAAAGAAAGTTGCAAAATTCCTCACTTTTCTTATCAGTCTATAAATCAATAACATGGTAACATACCAAAGTACATCAGTTAAAGCTAGAAGGAATACTCGGGATGTTACTGCTGTTCATGCCAAGAAAGGAAATAGAATCTTTACATCAACAACAACTCAAAGAAGTGTTTGTGGAGAGTACCAATGTTAGTATTTTACTCGATATAACTAGATATTGTTCAAGTTGACATGAAGATTCTATAAGACCATTGTGAGCCATCAAGCAAGCCAGAGTGAAATTTTCCAGCATAGTTGTAAATGAAAAAACATAGCAATTAAGTACTGATGCGAAGCAGAACATACCAGTAGGTCAACGGTAACAATGATAGTAACAGCCAGTTACTCCCAGTTTCTTGTGCACGTCCTTGCCAATATTGGAGTAAATGAATAGAAGATGCAGTGCTTGTTTCCTGAGAAAGTCAAATGAGAAGATTAGGTGGAAGAAAATTGGAGAGGTCCCCTCCATAACGATAATGCTTTAATAAATAACGATGAATGATACAATGATTAGGTTGTTATATGAGGTCTTAAGTTTAAATTCTTAGTAAAATATGGCCTGATTTTATTCATACAAGACAAGTGACAGAAACAATCAATAAATTTGCTTGAAGATGTGTCCCAACAAGCCATGTGTGGTTGCTACTTGTATTTCATTTCATGGAAGATATGGTGTACAGATTCATGGTTTCAAACATCAGCAGGTAGTTGGCTAGCTTTAACTTTTTGATGCCGAAAGAGGCCACTTAAATTCAGTTCATTTACTAATGGACTAAAAAATTTGACAGAACATTTGCATACTATCCATAATGTCATGATCCTAAATCCTAATGATCATGTCAACTTGACTCTCGAGGCCTTGTGGGTGATTTTTCCATGCGGCATGCTCCTATCCTTAGGAAAGATATGCTGCTCAATGTTATTTACTTTATCCCGGATAATGTGTTTTGAAATTGACACTCATGGATCAGGCTGGTGCCCACCCTAGGAGATGGGAGTTTTGGCTACGGGTTTGGTTCTCTCGGGCAGTAACAAAATGGTATAAGAGGGATGCTTAGAAAAGCGGAGGACCATGTTGGAGGTGTTGGTTGAGGAAACCATCAGTTGCTCCCACTAGCAAACATTCACAAACTATTTGTTGTAGTGTGTTTTCTTAAGTATCAAGCAATCGATGGTGGCACCCAAGATGGGTGTCGTGTGCTATGTTGGGTGTGCTATGTTTGGCAAGTGTTTCGAGCAAACCTCGTGCCTCTTAGGAAGGTCCTAGGAGACGGATAATGGCCTAGCACTTTTAATGGGCCTTGACAGGTAGGTCTGGTGGCAGGGATTCGTGAAGAAAGGAAATGACTTGGCATAGGGAAGCAAAGTGAGCACTTTTATATGACGAATGGTGTCTTCAAAATGGGTGGGAGATAAAGTTACAACCCGAACAAATATGTCTCCCCAGACACCATGTGAGAGTTCTTCGTTTTTCGGAGTGCTCCAATACTCTTGAAATATGTCTTATCAATCTTGTTCTCTAGATGCATGTGCTTGCAAGTAAAATGACAAGGTAAAAGTTGTTAAATCTTCGTATTATCTGCTTCTCTAGGGTATCGGGTTTGAGGTGTCAGATGGGCAAAGTGAAAAGGTAAAGCTTGTTAAGATAGAGTATCTGATTTCCCAATCATGCAAATCATAGCTCTTGTAGGGAAGTACATGTTAAAAGATTGCAGAAAAAATCATAAAGTTGGCTCATGCAAGTATACAATTGAACTTATTCATATTATCATTAATGATTGCAATATGAATATCAGAATATACAGATGAGAAACAACTCATATCATTTCAATGAGAGCATATTAAAGGATAATTGAATGGCTGTGCACTAACACTGCATAAATAAGAATTGAGGAGACAGATGCTAACAAGGGAAAATCGCTTTCGCCATATTCAAATGGTCCTGCTAAAATATGTTGGAGCAAATGACGGGGGACCATATCTATATCTGATAAGTACGTCTACCCACTTGCTAACCTGTCAAAACGAGACAAATCTGTCTTGTTAAATGAAGATTGTATGATGGGAATGCTTGTGGCATCTAACAAACTGTAGAACCATGAAATTAAAATGACGAGTGTTTAATCATTTTAATGTCGAGAAACAGAATAGTTGAAAGGCGTGAAAAATGACATAATGGTTTGTATATGGCATATGATACGGCTTAAGACAATGGATAGTTGAAAGAAAAGAATGTATGTGGTCAGTTTCGATATTTAGGAGATGGTACTAAGATAAGCAAGCAGATAAGTTTCTATGTCTCACATCAGATTACGTGAAGGAACCAAACATACTCTTTCAAGCAAGGTTCACACAAAAAACGTCAATCACAATAGATTGGAATGACTTACATGTCTTTCTGCTTAAAACATCATTTGTTGCAGCTCCACCAGTAAAAGTCCCAACACTACTCGCAGGCAGTGCTATCGGATGGCTTTGTTGAATTGCCTCAGAACCGAACCTGAACACATTCAAATTCATAGGCTGCAAAACAGAACAGATGATGGGAATTACTTAAAGTGCAAGTAGCATAGGAAACTTTCATATGCATAAAGAAATAGAAATAAATAAATAAATGTCGTGTGGCAAATATAGGGCACAAACCTGAGATGTGGTTTGCATTTGTTGGTGTAAACTTAAGTATCGTGCATATTGCTCAGGAAGAGAAGCGTTTTGCATCTGAGGCGAATAGTTGACATGATTCATAACTGGAGTTTGGCACATTACAGCTTGATTAGGCGTTGGAGACACGGACATGGACTGATTAATTAATGGTAGCCTAGGTAGCGAGGTGTTTGGGATAGAAGCTAAAGAAGGTGAACCGACTCCCATACTCATCCGGGACATATAGTGCTGTACTCCTGGAAACATCATGGGTCCCATCCCACCTCCCATCCACATAACCTGAAACGATGAACAAACACTAAGAGTCTAAGACCGCTTCTTCAAGAGGAACTGCAAAATGTACCTGAAGTTGTAATTGAAGCGACTTCAAGTATTCAATTGCCTCATCTAGCATCGATGCTTTATCGGTCTGCAAATGGATGATTACTGTAGTTAGAATACAAGAACTTCACAAACAAGCATGACATTAGTGCACACATGTAACCAATCAAGACTTGTCTCATCTCGCCCTCAACCGGTGACATTTCTAGCTCCCACGCCCTCATTTTTCACTTATACAACCCCAAATTTAATGGTCCCTCGTTCTAACATTTTTCTTTTGGACATGCTTAGGAACTAACCAAAATTTCTAGCTTACCGGAAAAGACCACCATCAAAAGCATATTTTAATTTAAATTCTTCATATTCAAATGAAATGTCAATTTGCTTTAGCATCAGCAAGTAGAGATCTAGCCGAAATCCATACCTTGCTACAGTGAGGTATAAGCTCCTGCAAAGCCTTCATCTTTTCGTTGATCCTATCTCTTCGTCTCTGCATTAATTCATATATATACTCAGTACCACCAAATACAGAACTCAAGGAAATCTTCGGGAACCATACCCGTTCGGATTGATTATGCACTTCAGCAGCACGACTTCGTTTGGCACATCCTGATTGTGATCTCGATGACTTGTTCCCAGAAGCTGATTCGAGTTCAGCAGCCTAAGATATTTTCAATTCATAGTTTATGATCAAACTTCCATAATAGTACAATCAGGAGAGAGAAAGAGAGAGAGAGACATAAGTGTGTACCTCACTCTGGCTTGCAGATTCCTCTGCATCTGTCCCCTTCCTTTTGTGGACTATGAAACCCGAGGACTGCCTGCATGATCTTCCGAAACTACTACCTGATCCACCAGAAGACGAAGTAAGAGTTGGCTCGACCGTCTCTGTTTGCCCTCTTCCGCTCGGGTTAATTTCCTTCTGAAGATTGTCCTTGAAGGGTCTTGCTGATAAACCAGTAGTACCAACACCATTGCTCGATATCCGACTCCAGTCAGGGTCATTTAGAAATTGGTTGCTGCCACAGTGGCTGGACCCAACCGTCATAGCTGAGCACTCTCTAGCCTTTCCTTGTGCCATAGTATTAGACCCTTTCCCTCCCAGTTGTCCACTAGAAACTCCTACATCAACCTTCTTTGGTGGAGCTACTTTTCCAAAATCAGCAATCTTCCCGAACCCCTCTATGTTGTTGCTTCTCGGGGCTAAACCAGGAAGCTGAAATCTTGGAGGAGGCATCGGGTTTCCATGCAATTCTGGCAAAGCGGAATGGTTAGCATTCGGCTGCTGATGCTGCTGCAAAGGTGCAACAACAAGAGTTGGATTGGGAGTACTAAACTTAACAAACTTGTCTTCTTCGAATTGCTTGATTGGTAGAGGTTTATCAGCCTGCATAGGTTCCAATGATGGCAAATCAGTGAAGAAACTAGAACAAAACTCCTTCCCAAAACAATCTTCAAACGGGTTATGGACCCACGACACAGTCTCGTCATCTTGAATCAAGTGACTCGAATTCCCATACGACCCAATACACAACGACGCTTGAGCTTGATCGTGTCTCGCAACATCATGATGACCTTGCTTCCTATGAGTCTGGCTGTTCAAAACTACTTGCCCATTTCGCCATAAAAGCTCTACGAGCTCGTGGTCTGGCCTGTAACCATATAATTAGCCGCTAATCAAATTCACAGTGTCACAAACTGATTTAACAGCTACAAGTACAATTCAGGAAAAGAGAGAGCACAAACCCTATAGGTTTCTTCTGATTGGGGACAAGTAGATCACCCTCAAAATTCCAATCAGGAACACAGTGATTCATTGCTGATTATTTACTGCAAAACACAACAGCAAAAAAGGACCATCAACAGTCTATAGGGGACTAGGGAGACCCACAAACAGCACATAAATTAAATGATTAATCAATTAATTATCATGTTCCACCTAATAAAACAACATAAACAAATCCACATAGAATTGTTTAATTTACTTTCTACATAAAAAAGACGGCCCAATGCACGCACACACGCACGCACGAGACTAGCATCATTGCGAGTTTGGATTCGAAATCCAGAGTCATCAACATAAATGTGATTCCATATTTAAAACTAACCAATCTTCTAACTTTTTTCCACACCCAAAAAGACAAAGAATAAAGTGCACTACATTATTAATTTATAGAACTGACTACTGAGAGTGCATTGATCATGGAATTTAACAAGAAACACATTAAAATTCTCAAAACCCTTTTACTTGAGCATACCAAAATTGGCAAAAACCCACTAAAAACAGAACTTTTCCATGAAAGAGAAAGCTTCAAAACACTCAAAATCAGACTGTTTTTGAGCTTTCCTGCAAAAGGGAGCCAGGGGAATCAAGATAGAAAACAACTTTGGAGAGAACCCAAAAATGGAAATGAAGTTGAAATACAAAAAAACATACCCAAACACAGATTGAGTGATTGACTGACAGACAGACCCACCTGTGGCTTTGCAGCACTTTGAACTTGAAAATAGCAAAAACTGAAAAATCTTGCCTTTTCCTTCTGTGTGGTGGTGTTTTCAAGTGTATAGTATTGAGAAAATTTTGGAATTGGAACTAAAAATGGAGAGGTGGGTGCTGTTGCTTTAACTTCACAATTGAAGGGACAGAGACATTACTGTGGGGCAATGATTGGGTGCTGGTGCAGTGTTGTCCAGCTTCTGTACTGAGATGCACAGTGTCTGACACGCGGCAGATGATGAAGAATTTTGAGTAGTGTTAAGAAAAATTCCATGTAATAAGTTGTAATTAAACATTTCTTTTAAAGAAAGACATGCTTCATATATCACAAAATAGAACGGACATTGTTTAGGTTATTACGTACCTAAAACGATTTTTTGTTTGGCCTTCCTAACAAGGCCGAAAGATGAGGAGGAGCAACCTTTTAATTTACGTACAAAATTTTGACATTAAAACTATTATAATACAAGATTTGCTTTCTGCAATCACTGTCTTGCAGTCCGCTATACTAATTTTCTCTTCAGACCTATTTTGTTGGGTGTCCCTGACTAAATAGATAGAATATGTTAAAATGCATACGTTAAATAGTTGATGCTGAAAGAACTGTTTCAATTTTCGAGTTGTAAGTACTAGTAGGGGTCAAGAAAGAGCATTTGCGACCTCTGATAACTTTTTTGTTGTTTTGAAGTTCCCGGCCAAAGCTTGCTCCTGAAGATGAGCAGGAATAACTAGACATTCACATTGCTAAAACAAAATCTAGTTGCTTAAACAGAAAGTCTCAATTAATGAAGAAGTTATTATGTCTAGTTGCATAATGTTTTTCGTTTTCCAAAATGAGTTCTTTATTAGTCATTTTTGAGTGTTTTTAAGTGATAGATTCTCAAAAGATTATCTAAAAAAATCAAGAAATGATACAAGTTTGAGAAGTGAAAATTGAGGTAGGGCTTGTGGTTGTGTGGCAATGGGGATAGGAGATCAAAAGCTTAAACCCTTGTGGATGGGGGTGGATCTGAAAATGGAAGGAGAAGGTGACACGTGGACAATAGTAGGATTATTCTATTGGGCAATGATTTGGGGCAGTGTTGTCAGAAGGAGAAAAGTTGTTGTGTGAGTGACAACTCATTATTTGATCTTATATATTTACAGGTTGGCCAATTTTAGGGTATAGTCTATGCAGGTTAGGGACTGTCCCATCACCCATAAAAGATGGACCAACCATAGACATGGACATGGAGGTGGAATTTAAGTTCATGGTGCAATGTATATTGGAAAGTCATACCTTTAATTCATTCACACTAGTTGGAGACCTTGAAGTAAAACTTATCCAATAGCATATTTTGTTAACTACTACGTACATATCATTTCACATCAAAAGAATGTTAAGTCCGTCCACATTTGATATACACGTGAATTATTTACTTATTAGTTCAAGTTTTTGAGTTAAAGTCTAATTTAACATAATATTGTTTGTCTTATTTTCTTTCTTAGTCCACGTGCAGGGTTTGTTGTGTTATCTAGTCTGCACGTAAAGATGGGTGTTAATATTTTCTCATCCTATATCGAAAGAATATGAAGTCTGTCGCCACTTGATATACACGTTGGAGTCTAATTTAACATGTTTATTTCTTATTTCGTAAAAGAATAAAATAAATTGCATGTAAGCATCTTATACTTAGTGTTTGTTTCATGCCCTAATTAAGGTTTTGAAAAATGTTTGTAAATGAACAAAATTGTATGTGCATGATTGAGTATTTAATCAGTCTTTAGAGATTTTGAGAAATGTTTTTGGAGGAATAAAAAATGCTATGTACATAACTGAGTGTATGTTTCTTTAACCAATGTTGAAAAATAGTTTTGAAAAGTTAGATTTTTTTTGGAAAGTTATGGAAACCTGAAATAAAATTACAAAATGGCAAATTAGACATTGTGTAATGATATACTAATTTAATATAATTAAGATTAACAACGGGTTCAAAAAAAACTAACTTTCGGAACAACCTAAGGGCACTAGAAAAAGCCTCCTCCTTATTATGAGTTACATGACGAACACAAACTTAAAACACCCTCATCCACACCCACGACCGTCCTCCCTCACGGGTAGCCCTCCTACCTCGGCCGACGGATCTTGGCGGATTGGGAGTGACCCATCCGCCAATTGTCCAATTTTTGGGATTGTCTTCACCACAAATGAAACCAATTCACCACTCCGTCTCTTCTTATGAGCAAGTATATCTGAACTCGATGTGTGTTCAGTCATACTTGTCTCTGAGAATCAAACTCCGCGGCCTTTCCACACCGGATTACACTATCAAATCGCTAAAAACAAATACTAGATGCTTTTTTGTTAAACGAAAAGAAAAACGAACCCTAATAGAACAGGGGTAAAGATTGTTAATAATGTTAGATTTTAGTAGTTTAGGTATAATTATAAATGGTGTTTTCAATCAATGTTCAATTGTATGGTGGTAGCGATCGGAGTAAATGAACAAAATTTAAGAGTATGAGCCCACTATTTTTCTTCTCTCTAAATATATTATGGTCCAACCTTGTGTGGATATGGACCATTTAGATTGTGTTTCCATTTATGCCCAATTCAAGTCCCAAATTCACTATGGATTTTAGCTTAATTTTACATTCAAACAAACGTGATATAAGACAATTATGTGGTACATTGGAGGTGAAATTCGCATGCCACCACAAGCAAGCTTATTATATATAGGGTTAAATACATTTGTCTCTTCTGGATTGGACAAAATTATGGTTTTAGTCCCTGTCCTCATTCATTTATTGATTTAGCCTTTAAATTTGATTATTTTTTTGAATATAGCCCAATTAGTCAGCTATTTTAGGTTAATCCAGTATACCTCACCAGTTTCATCCATGTAGGCTTTGTGAATCGAAGTGTTGCAGCAGATTATGAGATTTTGGAGATTACGGTGGTGAAACTGGCAGCGGCCGATGAATTTTTATTTGGCATCCCAACGAGGTACGGGTGCATGGCGGAGCAAATGAAGACGTTTTTTGATTGGAATGAACAGTTGTGGCAAGAGCATAAGCTCGCTAGAAAGCCGGTTGGGTTCTTTGTGAGCACATGAACACAAGGAGGTGGCTTACGTGGATGAAATTGCTGAGGTGGACT
>JAYMTK010001236.1:0-17105 GCA_036897405.1 Pelargonium myrrhifolium | reverse complement strand
TTCCGTAACTGTGCACTAACGGCGGGCACTAGATTTGGTCGAAAATGAAACTTTGGGTACTAACTATGGTACAATTAAAGTTTGGGTACCAGATTTGGTTTCAGCCCAAAGTTTGGCACTAAATATACATATAACCCAAAAATGAAGGGTATAAAAGTCAAGTAACTTTCTCTTCACTTGGGAAAGTTCATGGGAATCTAAAATCCCAACCCCCCCATGGGATTTTAAAATCCCATGAACTCGAGAAAGTTAGCATTCCCGGGAATCCACTTTCCCACTCTCTTTCCATTGACTTTTTTTCCAAACGCAGTATTTTACTTTGACCAACAACTTGTCCTTATCACCCTCACTTTCCCTTATCAAAAAATTGGTTCCCAAACGATACCTGTAGCACTACGCAAACGGCAATTGCAGAGAAGAATGAGAGGTTAGATTTAGGGTTTGTTTTGTACTTTAGTGTGCACTTTTATTCTTTTTTCAACTTAATGGGCTGTTCTTTCTCTTCTTTCTTATTTTCATATGATATATCACATATATGTTCAGCCCAATAACCCAAAACAAAACAATTAAAGAAAAAAAAAAACCCCGGCGAACCAGCAGAACCAGTCACCGGTTCTTACCGGATCTGACTGGGTTTGACTTATTTACCGGGCAGCATACAACCCACCGGAGACCCCATCGGGTCCCGGTTCAGCCAGTCGACTCTGCCAATGCGGTCCAATTTTTAAAACACTGCGGAAAATGTTTTAAAACCGAACGAATCAGTCAGATCACCGAATAATTGGTTCGACCGGACAAATAAATACTTCGTACACTAAATAATGTATATCGATACATGGATATAAAAGTATGGTCAAGAATTATCCAGCAGCAAGTCAAACTAATTAAGTGCTTGTTTTGGAAAAGATTTTTTTAACTTAAAATGTGATCAAATGAACTATTTATATTCATATAGTTATACTTTGTATTGCTTAGTAAAATTTGATGTAAAAGAGGTTAAAAATACATTTTAGGAAAAATGATAATTTGATAAAAAAGTAAAGAAAAAATATTAAATGTTGTTGTGACCAAAATAATCATTAAAAAATAATACAAATGTAGACGACTATAAAATTATAGAGGCAAAGTTAAAAGTAAAACTCAATGATCGACTATCAAATTGAAAGACGTAAACTATGTAGTCGACAAATTCATGATCGATCCTCAAACTAAAAGACATGTCGTGTAATTTCTCAACAAACAGTGAGTGCAAAGTGATAGATGATTTTATGACATGTTTGGAAACTCTATACCCAAACTCTTCTTTGGGTAAATGAGGTAAAAGGAAAAGAGAAGTAGTGTATAGGAAGTTGCTGTGTTCAGTAAATTTGGTTGTAAGATTGTGTTGTTGTAAAATGACAATTTTGTACCAATTTCATAATAGTGAATAACACATATTTTTCGGTCATTAGGTGGCGATGTCATACAGTTATATTTTTTTCTTCACATTATTTTTGTTACGGCTCTGTGATCCAATAGGTTCATTTCCACTTGACATGTTGAATTGTGATATAATCCATTTTAGGGATACGAGTCCGGAGGGTCCAAAATAATTTGGGTGGTGTTGTCCTTCAATAAAATTACCCGTACGTTGAGTGGATTCACTAGAAGATTGAGTACTATTATAGTTTTGTTGGTCAGTTTAATGACAATCAAACAGACTAGAATTCTCATTATCCATCTATGCAGGACAAAATGAACAAAAGACTAGTACTCTACTTATCATATATATTAGTCGACCAATTCAACATATCAATCGGCCACTCATATTTTGATCGACCAATTCATGTATTGGGTTTGCCTATAACGAAAGAGCACAATCAATAACCTAAACTACTTCAAGCTAATATGTACAAATTAAAGACGAACACATATAGTAACAGTTATATACAAGAGAAAACAACATTTTAACACTATCACACACAAACAAGCCCATAATAACATTAAGCACAAAATGCAATGTATACACAAGATATGAGAATTGTTTACTTTCTCTTGTCTAATCGCGAAATGAATACTTGTTCTTTCCAAAATAAGTAACACCTATGTCAGATTTTTTTACCATGTTGAGTGCGTATCATTACACATATATTCAGGTATGTTTCAATTAAAAGAATACAACAAAAATACTCATTGATGACAAGTCTAAAAAAAAGTGCAAAGAAAATTGGGGAATTGAAAATATACATAATAATTGGGGGGAAATAAAGATATAAATAATATTACTATCCGCTTGATACATAATAGTTTCGAACATGACCACCAAGGGTGTGAGAGATGTGGTATACACTCGGTAGAATAACTAATAGGTCGCTGGTTTCAGTTCTCATACCCGCGGAGGCAATTGCCTATAAAAAAAGTTGATTGTTTCGAACAAAGGCAACAGTGCGAATAGACATTATTTGCTTTGAATACAGATGTCTGAAATCATATCCTACAATTCGCAGCTGGACAACAGCAGAATGAAAAATCAACATCAATATATGTAATTTAGTATTTGGGGAAATGCAAAGATCAATGGAGAAAAGTCCGAGGAAGTGGTTTGGAGTTTGGACTCAGAAAAGAAGACAGACTATTGGGATCTTAACAAAGAGTGTCTTGTATTCCTCTTTGTGGAAAAATTAAGGATAGTTTGATTAGTGCTTAACCGTCTCTAATTTGCCCCTAAATGACTTTGTCATAACAAAGTCAAATTTTCTTACTCACTAATCGTAGAGTTATTATTGGTAATTCACGAATAACTAACTTCCCAAAAAAAGGAAGGATGACACTTGTTTTGGGGCAAAAAATTCAAGGCAACAATAACTCATTTTGAGATAGAGTATATAGTTAGAATATTTTCCTTTTAATCAACCAAAATGTCAAGGGGGACATCCCTATGATACTAAAGGACTTCCATCTCAAACCTAAACTTGAAGGGTGAAACCAGATATAAGCTGAAATCTCCTCAAGAGCTATAAAACATGGGTTAGTGACAACGGAATTCTTAGTGTTCCCTTAATTAAAACCCCAAACCACTTTCCACGACTTTCCATATCAGATAGGCATCAGGAGATCTTGAGATTTTTTTTTTTTTTTTTAAAAAAAGGACCATTATCATATTGTATCAGTATACACTCACTGCAGTACACAAATTGGTTGAGGTCAAGAGACACCCTGCCTTCCTTAGCTGTGTCAAATGAATTGAACAGATTCCTGAAAACACAATGGGAATAATGTAAATACAACGCTAGAAAAAAGAAAGATCAGCAACTTAGGGTTCCATATGGTATCTTTGAAGATGTGCTGGTTTATACGTAATATGTAAGTTCAGCATATAGCAAATGAGAGTGAATCACATATGTACACAGTGAACCTTATGCAAAAAACCCACCCCCACGGATATTCTAAATCAGGGTTTCTGCATATTATACAAACCCAGCAACTCTTAACCTCTCTCTTTTTTGGTTGGCTTGGTGAGAAAAACAAAAAGGAGAAGAATCGAGCAGAGTTAGAGAGTGGAGAAAACCAATAGTAGTATTCTCACACTTCAAAAACTTAGCCCATTCAATTAGAGTTCTTTTGCCTAATTTTTTTTATAACCTGGTCTGCATAATGATAATATTATCAGTCCACAACTAGAGAACTATAAAGTCTTCTCTAGTTAAAAGATGGAAGTCTCCACTTTGTTCCATTTGATGGATCTCATTATTCTCACTTCATGTTACATTCCACAGCAGACATGTTGCATGTACAAGCTATAGGATCATTTAATATGAACTCACCAATCTGACGATGATGAGGCCCATTAAATATGGCCCCAAGCCCCATATGGGCAGCACGTGCCCACACATCCGATCATCAGATCATGTTATTTTATCACTCATACAGCACCCAACGTAGGAGAAGACATATAATGCACAATGTAATTTTATAAATCTAAATATACCTACCGAGAAGACTGTAAGAATATACAAAGCGATATGAAGGCATCCAGTCGAAACATTCCATCTTTCTTTTGATCAAAGCTCTGTACAAATAGAAAAACATACCTGCATCAGCATTTTCAACAAAATAAAACCAGTTCAAATCATACCAATATCTTTATTAAAGTTTACATTAATTAATTAATCTGCTCTTCTACTAATTAGCATAAAAAGAAAATTGAGCCAGCATCAGTAATCAATAAATACACAGCATTGCATCTTACTAGCACATGGATCCTACAGCTCAAGTATTTACTATAAGTAAAGTTTGAAGCCAATTTTCACCTCACAGACTGTGTAAAAAGCAGGAGTATCCAGCGTGAAGCCAATTTTCACCAATGCCTGCACCAATAATTCAACAGTTAAAACCTAAAAGAGACGGGAACTGAGTACACAAGATTGTGGAAGCAGAGCAATGTATAAGATTGACAGTTCAGCATAACAGTGCAAACCGTACAATTATTTATTTATCATGAAGAGGAATGAGAAATTAGAAACTACCTGATATACATCATCAGGATCAAGATATCCGCGTCCCCTGTAACAATGACCAAAACCATATTTAGTTCAAACTATTTCCTACAGACAACATAATAACAATGATAAGCACACATTGTAGATTATATTGTAGACATGATAAAATGTACTCCCTCCGTCCCAAAATAAGCGCCCATTTTCCCATTTTTTTTGTAAATACAAATAATAAGTTAGTTTTGGTTAGAGTTTCCTCCTTTTACCTCATGTGCTCTTGTACGGACAAACTCAAGGGGTTCTAACTTACTCATCTTAGGGATATTCTTGGTCAAGAATATCCCTAAGATGAGTGTGGATACTCATTTTGGGACAATAATTTTTAGAGAAAATGGATACTCATTCAGAAACAGAGTGAGTATAATATAGTTGATGGGCACAGTCACAGGAGCGCCAACTATTATTTGTTTTATCCAAGCACTAACGCAATTCCCAATATCCAGAATATTTTTATATTTGCCCTTGGTTTATCCATGGAAATTTTGATTCCTGACAGTGATATGGAAAATACTAGCCAATGCACTGCCAACAATCATATGAAAATAGAGAAACGTAGCAGCATATATAACCAGCAGTCAATCAAGTTTTAGTTCCAGGACAATATTTAGTTCCATCACATGACACATACGTGCTAATAGGGCTAGACATTCAAATGAGACACTAAAGCATAAGACACATAAATCACCTCTCTGTTTCTGTAAAGGCTTGTTGAACCTGCAAAGAACTTTGAAGTTAGCAAGTAGGTAGAAGTCAGGCACAAGAGTAAATGTTACAGTTTATATGTAATATGAGATACATCTAAGGAATGAATAAATAAACAAAAACATAAAAATTAAAATAAAATAAAAAACAATGTCGAGTAATGAGAAAATAAAAATAGTAAATAATATTATTAATAATTATAAAATGCTAGGTTGCCATGTTGAGTTTTGATGTCACTGGTGTTGGAGAAATAAGTCTCTCTTACTCATAAGATATACTAAGAAAGATTATGATATCAGCCATAGAAAAACCAAACCACGTACTAAGTAATTTTCAAGTCTTTCATTCAACAGAATCAATACTATCAAGTATGGTGATATCTTTTACATAGTCATTAGAAAAAGAATCTGCTGAGTACACCTATTCTGACTTTAGAGGGAAAATCATATACATTTCAAGAAAAGTGCATTTGACCAAACATTATCTTCAACACTTTGTTATATGATGAGAGTTGTGATCTCAGCGTTCAGCACCAACTCAGTCTCTTTCCATATCATTAACTTCTTCCAGAAAAGAATCACCTACCCTGACTTAAGTGAAGTTACAGAATTATATGGAGCCAGATGCCAGCTATAAATAAATAGTAAAATACTAAACTCGGTTCAAAGAAGCTGTTACTTGCACTTATTATATTGCATTCGCACCCGCATTTTGGCCTTTATTCTCCCAATTTATATTCATTTATTACTATTTTACGTTTCTTTATTAGATTTATCGTTTTCGGTATAGTTTACTGTCTTTCTTGCAGAATTAGGAAAAAAAAATGGTATTTGAAGCAAAGAGACCAAAAGTGGACAAATTGAGGAAGCTGCAGCATTAATGCAACACTATGTGCTGCTTTTGTGCTACATTCCGTGTTGCACGTAAGAATTTTCAAGATCAAATTTCCAGAGAGGTTCCTCATGCCATGTGAATGCTGACAACAAGCCGTGTTGTTCATCTGTTGCCAATGCAAAAATTGTACAACATGCCGTGTTGTGTTGCAGTCCAGAAAAAAATAATAATAAAAATAAAAAATAAAAATAAAAATTAATGTGGTCTTTTCTTCTTCTCCTTTTTGTTGCCATTTTAGGGATAGTATATATAGAATAGTAAGCTTCTTTTCTGGAAATCCATACCCATTTACATTTTTAATCATTTATAGTATAATTATAGACAGAGCATTGAAGATTGAAGAATTTCAAGTAGTATTTGGGTATTGTAATGTCACGAGCCAAAATGGGACATGACCGGCGTGTGGTCATAGGATCACACAAGCCTGCAATCGAAACCTGATAAACAACATATATGTATACCCAACAAGTAATTGACAATGAAGAGATTAAGGGCTTAAGCTAGCCTCAATAAACATCCGAACTAGACAGAAAGTCAACAAATACACAAGACTGGTAATAGTGGTCATTCAATATAAATGTAAAAAAACATGTGAAAATACTAACCTTCAAAAGAAACTTGTTAAGTGCAACAAACTCTGATGACAGACAATATAAGGATTAGAAAGATAACTTGATATGAACTACAGAGTGAGGTTTTAAGCAGAAAAGCATAAAATGAGCTTACAATTATCACACATGAATAAATAAATAATCCAGGACACACACATCCAGGCCACTAAGCAATATCAACTGGTTGTGATAAAAAATAAATAATAAATAAAATAAAACAAGCAGCAGTGGAGTTTTCCCCCTTACTAACAACTGTATCCAAGTGCTCAGTCCTAATTCACATCATGAAAATTACTCTTACACTTGAGAATGATCAGACTTGGATTTAATAATTATTAATCAAATCACAATTTTTTCATGTGGAATCTAGTTATCTCATACTTGGGCTCCCTCGAGAAGCAACTTTGATTAAGGAAAGCACACCATGGCACATCTTCACACTTTAACCAACACAATTGAATGATTATTTGAACCCCTAATTCTGTAGTTCACTACACCAATGTGCTTATTTGTTATGTAAAGTTGTTGGGATAGATAATTAGCTCTTGTCAAACTTTAGCTATGAGAGTCTTCTTCTCCATAATACAAATTAAAAGAACATCAACTAAAAGGCATCTTTACGGTGTCTATGTATAGCACATTCACAACATTCCATACAGTGCAAAACAAATATACTACTCTATCCGTCCCAAAATAACTATCCACTTAATGGATGGAGTATTTTTGTTCATGAAACATTCAATTTCACATTTGAAAGTCACATGATTGATACTAATTTCAAATGAAACCATAAAATCTGAAAATAAGTTTAATTGAAATATTTCAAATCGCACAACAATTCTATTTACCTCCAAAGCTCATAGTACCATTTCTGTCAAAATCATACATCCTGCAACAACATCAGAACACAAAAAACTTCATATTGCATGCATCAAATTGCTGTCAAACACTATATTCAGAGTTAGACAGACGTGAATTGCGAACCTGATCATTTGCTGGACGACTGAGTTAGAAAATTCTAGGTTTCCAACAGCAAGAGCACTCTGATCATAAAATAAAATGAAAACGTCGTCGTC
The DNA here is from genome assembly GCA_036897405.1 of Pelargonium myrrhifolium. Classification (NCBI taxonomy): domain Eukaryota; kingdom Viridiplantae; phylum Streptophyta; class Magnoliopsida; order Geraniales; family Geraniaceae; genus Pelargonium; species Pelargonium myrrhifolium. The sequence goes on along the minus strand of JAYMTK010001236.1, from coordinate 9,287 downwards.
GATCGAAATAAGAAAATTTAGGAAAGATTTAAGGTCGAAGGAAGGAAAAGAATCGGAGATGTAGATGAAAGAACCTTGAGCTGAGATGCGGTGATGCTGCCAGTTTTGTCCGAGTCAACTCGCTCGAACCACTCTCTCAGAATCGCACTGTTCTCCATTTTCAGAACTCTGAGAGACGCAGACAACTCAGCAGCCTCGTCTAGTTTAGTGTCGCGGACTCGATGAAACTCTCTTACGACACCGTTTCATTATCTTCTACGAGCTACGACGTCGTTTCATTTCGGGAAACAGACCGAAACAAGCCTGCCTACCCTTTAAGCGAACAAATACTCAGGCCCTATCAAGTCCAACTATCCTTTCAGTTGGTTGGGCCTGATTAATACTGTTTTTGCAGTCAAATTTTTTTTCTTTTCAAATGAACATATTATATTCACCACTGATAATCACCATTAAGTCATTAACACGTTTGACATTGAAACAATGGACCTAGTATTTGCATTGGTCTCGCTGTTTGTAGACTGCTTCACATACAAAAATCATATGATATCGATGAATTGTGTTGAATTGTAACTACCACTAAATATTAATTCGAAAATCTTGGTTTCTCTTCTCAAGCTCTAACTACAACAACGACATGCATAACATTACTTTCAACGATAACCGATTGCCATCCTTGGCTCTTTGCCGACAACAGTGTATCCCAATAGCATCAAACAATAGTTATCAACTCATAAGAAAAACAATTTCCAACAAAGAAAAACAAACCAAAATTTAGAGTCATGCTAAATGTCCTTACCAAAATGAAGTGCAAGACACATTAATTATTTTATCAATGAATTGATCATATTGTAATGCGTCAAATGTTAATATATTTCATAAAACGAATGTTCATTGCTTGAAATTTATAAGGAGATTGTAGTGGTATCGTATATGTCGAGTTGTTGTTTGTTAGATACTTAATTTTAGATCGAAAAGAATTAAAAAAAATGCATTCAAAATTTAAGTGGCCAATACTCAGCTCCTTGAGGTGATGTCACCTCGTAATTAATACACATATATTCGTTTCAATAAATTTGTGGACGCAGAGTGTCCGCTCAAATTTTTTTATTTTGTATTTTGAGTGAATCTCATGTTACTGGCCATTTATAGTTTGTACAAAATTTGAGATAGATAGTATTTTCCTATATTATTTAAACCTCAAATGGATTTCCATCGTGGAATTTTATACTGATTTATAGTAGATTACAGATTTGCTAATTAATTGATTCATTGGATACCAGTAGAGCACAAACAAGTCTGTGATCCATGGTTCATGGACATAAATACAGTTGGGCATAATCACTTTAATTCGGTCAAACACCATTAATTAAGTAAATAAATAAATTATAAAATCGTACACAGAACACCACCACTGTACCCAACAAAATCTCCTAATCATTAATTATACTAATCAATTACTCAACACTACTGCTACCGACTTAATTAAACAAAGTAATTGATGGTTATGATTAAAGAAACACTTGTGCTGCACTCAATCATGTTGGCTCGGGAACATTTTTGTCAAAACGAAGTCACTATTTTGTCAAATTTTATGATGATTTTGGCACAAGTTGCATGGTTTGATGCCATTTTTGTGCACAACATTTTGTTGGTCTACAGCTGGTTAAGAAGATGAAGTATACGTATCAGAAATGATCAGAATATGAATTATATATAGAAATTGAAGTTCAGTTTTGTGGATACATACATGGCCCCAGCAGGCAACAATTGTGCTGGCACTGCCAATGCCACCCATTAATTCACTGCCAAATTTAAATTTCATCACAAAATGAAGCCAATACTTTATACTTGGAGTGCCAAAATATATATCTAAAAACGAAAAGGGAATAAAGAGAAAACGCATTACCAATAATAATGGTTGGTGAATGCGGACTTGGTAGACCAGGCCTACAAGGAGTGATAGATTTTTGGAGAGCCTGCTATCACGGTAGGAGTTGGTTGTGGGTAGCACCAAATTCTAATGGAGTTCGATTGGTGATGTAGGTGTGATTTCGACATCTTGGAGGGGAAGTTTCGGCCTGTATTTGGTTTTATGGGTTTTGTTCTCACGTATTGGAGGACAGGCTTCGGTTAGTGCCTTCGATTTGTACGTATTTTAGTTATGATTTTTTTTGGGTTTTAATCCTTCGAGATGGTCTTTGATTTGGCCGGTTGGGTGGGTGTGCTCTTTTAGCCTAGTATCATTCGGTCGTTATATTCTGATAGTCAATAATATAACTACTTTTCCTTTTATTTATAATAATAATAATAATAATAATAATAATGGTTGGTGATCTAGGGTGGTTTGGTCTATTGTTTCTCGTTATTTTGTTTTACTTGTTTTTTTTCGTCAACTTAGTCTAATTTTTGTTGAGGGTAGGGCTGGTCGAAGGGGCGATCAGAGCGGTATACCGGGTAGAAGCTCGATTACTAATGGAATAAAGTTGATATGGGTAGGCGAATGGTTAGGGGCTACGATCTCGCGTCCCGCGCGGACGACTAATTGGGGGCTCGATCCCCAATTTTGTTATTGGTCCAAACTCTTAATGGTGTCTGTATTTGATATCATTTGTGACTAGGGTCAACGTCTCCCATGATCAATGAATTTCCTTTGTTAAAAAAAATAATAGTTGGTGAAGACAAAACCACACAGGACTTGACTTTTCCAAGTCCTGCTCCTTGGTTCACGCTTGCATGGTGGAGGCAAGACGGGCCCGGGCAGATACAGGCATGCATGTTAAAGAGACTTAAAGAGTTAAAGATGGTTTGTGCGTTACGGATACATGCATATATGATCATGAGTTGCGTTAGTTAGTGAAATATGAGCTATTATGGGACAAATAGATATTTTTGTACACATGGGTTGTGAATTATGATTGTATGTTTATCTTAATGTTGGTACATGTACCTTTCGTATTTCATGACCTTTTCACCTTGCAATCATATGACCATCTTGAAAATAAGCAATCAAAATGTCAAGAATAAAGAAATAGAAGCTTTGTGATATGGGTATGTTTTCTTCTGTGAACTACTTATTTGTATTTTGAATTGTATTGATACCAAAATTCGGAACATATTGGCTATTGCAGAATGTAATTTTATATAAATTATTAGTATTTACTTTTGAGGTTTTGGTTTTGGTCAAACAACCTGCTAGAAGCTTCAAGGCCAGGACTTAATAATAAACGATTGAGAGGAAGCTTCAAACACTTAAAAGTTTAGATACTAAAATCTACAATCACTTGGAGATTAATGATTGTGATAAAGAACTTAAAATGATTTATCGGAATCTTCAAACTCTTGAAGTCTCGATATCAAATATGCAAATATGTGAAACTTTCAACGTTGAAAACTTCAAGTGTTTGAATACAACAGTAAAAAAGAAGCGTATTAAAGTAAGTGAAATATATCTTTTTTTTTTTTTTTTTCATTTGAGCTACAAAATAGGGGAAGCTCTCCCCTTTTAACCCAAAATAAGTGAAAGATATCTTTGATATATATTATAGAAATATTTTAAATATATAATAGGCATATGTCCTAACTAGTGACATTTTGTCCCCTAAGGGATGATGCAATATTGGTCAAGACACACACCTCCATGTGAGAGGTCGTGAGTTCGATTTTCATTGCGTCGGGTAGGGTGGAGTTTTGGTTAAAAGGAGAGTTACACTCTTGTTGTGTAGCTCATCTAATAAAAAAAGTAAATAAATAACTAGTGACAGTTTTTGTCAAATATAACTGAGATGAAATGAATTTATAATACTTTAAGCCTTCCAAAAGACACGATAAAATGTATTGAGTCATCTATTTTAAGTGACAATTGAATGTTAGACATGTATAATTGTCCTTAAATTTAGAACTCCATCCTCCAAAACAAAAACAATAAGACACCTTTAGAGGAATTTCCGTACGTGTCACATGTTGTGAGAGATGCTAAATGGAAAAGTTGGAATATTCCTTTTAATTTGATTAGATAATATACATACTTATATGTATTGTTTTTTTTTTTTTAATCAACAAAGCAAACTGAGACCTAGTATAGGATCTCCCCCGAACTGATCTACCCGACCTACCTAACTCTCGCATGTTTTCGTAATAGAATTAAAAGAAAAATCACAACCAACATAGATCTAGATCCGCCATTACGAACCTGCCAAATCACACATCTTCTTTCGCCGGAAAAGAATGCGGAATTGCGGTTGTATCCTCGAATAGAGCTGAAGAACGAACAAGACCCAACGAATTCAACCTCTTTAAATGCAGAAGACCGATATTAATCCGCCGGATAGTTTCAACGTAGCCCCTAATTGGTGCATGCTTAGACTGTTCCGATTCTCTTTCCGCTTGTTACCAGTCGCAAAAAGGCAACACAAAACCCTAACAAATATTTCATAAACTCTTAACATTAATTGAGAAATTTTAAAAGAGAGAAATGTTAGAAAAATTCACAAAATTTTACTAACAGTGAAGACTCTCATCATAGAGGGACCAATTTGTTCATGCATGTTATATGTAACGATTTCATTATGCAATGAATTTCTTATTATGGATAACAGAAACATTTATGATTCCGAAATATGTATGGCAATGGCATTGTCATCGTATCAACATTTTGCATGCACAAATCTCTGTTGGATTTATCTCAAATATGTCATTTTCATGAAGAAGAAAAAATAAATAGAGAAATATATGGGCAGTAAATAAGCTGCACATGTTGGGATCTGCGTAAGAGAATATATTATACATCAGCATTGTAACACGAAATAATAAAATATGAGAAGTAATAAAAGAGAGTTTCTTCTTTTCCCAATGATTACACCACTGCACAACGTGTTCAATAAATGTACAAGTTTTTAGAGTTTTATACTCTAATATATATATATATATATATATGTTTTACAAGTTTGGATCATTGTGGTAGATCTAGCATTTTGACCCATGTGATGTAACGTAGAGAACACAAACCATAATTTGAGTTAGGGAGGTTGTGATAGTTTATGAGCAGCTTGAAATTATCTCTAGTATAAATCAAAGGCTGAACAAATTAACAAACCATGCATGGAATGCATAATACTAGTTTGTTTTGTATGTGAAACAAACTCAATTTTATTCGGCAACAAATAATATTATATTAAGAAAAACAAATCACTCTTATGTTCAAACCGAGAGAACATGATCCTCACACGACTTATTATAAATCGAGAATTCCTCCCGTATACTCTAACTAATGACACAAGGGTCACTCATGGCTATAGCCAATTTTGTTCACAACCATAATAGAGCACCTAAACAAAAATCAAAACATGCAACCAAGCAAACTACAAAATTAGAGGCACTAGGTAACGCCTCCTCTCCAATATGACTTGCCTCGACAAAATCCAGCTCATGCGAAAAAACGCAAGAGTTGACTTGTCTGAGGGAGAGCAACCCCCACCAACATCTCTCCCAGTGTCGAAAGCGTTAAGGGTGTCGGCGCTACGAAAAATCTACCACCGATCAATAAAAAATCAAATGTGGTTTAAAAAATAAACTTTGATGAACAACTAGAGATGACGACTAGAATTTCTAGAGAAAGCAGAGAAAAAATATGCACAATATGACTAAAGAAACCTAAATTTTACTTATATTCAAGAACACGATTTTTTTTGTCTAAACCATGTGATTCCAAAGCGGATTCGTATTTTTGCGGTTGACACTTTCAAACTATTTGACTGCACTCATATTAATTCTTATTCGAAGTTTGTTCACATGTTAAAGATTTCACATGTATCTATGAGTGTGTTGAGTTAAAATCGAAACCGACATCTTTTCTCACTCATGTAACATGTGTAAACTAACCGCTCTACCCCATAGATATAAGAACACGAATTTCACAGTTAGATATTTTGTTTGGTTGGTAGCAACCTAGCTAATATGATAATTTTTTTCGTACATATATATAAACGGTGGTTAATATTTTTAGATTTTGTTTTAGTTTTATCTACACATGCAGATGCAGATGCAGATGCAGTGTATATTGAATTTTTGCACGGTGCGCAGGATCTCATCTCCCACCTAAGATTTTCTGTCACACAATATATAAAAAAGGAAAAATAAGGTGGGTCCAGTTCAATCCAAAAACAGTTAAGAAAGAGAATGAGACTTTGGTAGGACCCACCCACCCGATTTAGAACCATCAGGAACGCATCACGTGAAGACGCGTTGCAATGCAAAAAAACCGCGTGAACCCACCCATACAACAGTCAGTAACTGTATTTTTAAATTATTTTCTTCTCTCAGTAACCCGCGAAAAATACGTTACTTTACCGTTAATCTCACTCCGCAAAAACCGCATCCAGATTTTCTTTATGCATAATTTTTACTATTAAAACTCATTATTTGATTTTGACACATGATTCGTAGAAATACAATAAATATCAATGGTATTTATTTTTTGTTTGATTATTTTACTTAACATAGTATGATTAAGCTACATTAACCCAAGAACAACAAAAAAAAAAATAATTAAGCTACATTTATAAAGATAGATATCCACTCCAAGATCTTAAAACTCTACTTAAAATCGTTACAGTTTTTTATACACCATCATTTATTTTATTGACAACAGTTCAATGTTTTTGCGTATTATTTTCAATTGAACAAACATATATTTGTTTTGTTTTGTTTTTTATTAGTTTCATCATTATTATTGGTTACTCCTATTTGATTAACTTTTAAACAATTTGTTATTATTTTCGTATTTGTTACATTCTCTTTCTCTGTATCTATGTTTAGAAATAATCCGTCTTTTCTTCTCTTAATCACTCAAGTGCAAAATAAGGTTTTTTTTTTCATTTTGTCTTATTTATACTAGTTTATTCGTTGACGTATTTACCATTTTTGCCCTTTATTGATTATGTGTGAGTGTGTGTGACCGAACTCTTTACGATCTTTTCTTCTTTACCCAACGACTTTCACTATGTATTAATTTTTTAGAGTATATTTAATACAAATAGATTGATTTTTTTTTTTATGTTGTTTATTTGTTTGTTTTAAACCGTATCTTAATAGTTATGTTAGTTCTATAATTTGTTTATTTTATTTTTGTATGATTTGAGTTTTATATTGCATTGTTAAAAGTTTTGTTTTATTTCTTCTTCTTAAAAACTTAGTTTTTATTGTGAACTGTAAGTTTTACTTAAGCCCGTTACTCGTCAAATACTTTTGAAAAAAAGGATAAAGTCCCTCGGGGGTCCCTGATGTATCTTACTTATTCCATGGGGGTCCTTGAACTTCATTTTGTTCTGCACGGGTCATACGTTGGCCTGTTTTGTTCCGGTGAGGTCCATTCCATTAAATTGTTGACGGAATCCGTTAATAAATAAAGTGTAAAATTACAATTTTGCCCTCAACTTTATTTCAAATTTATGAAAAATTGCCCTTCATCCTTCATCCTCTCACGTTTTGTCACCGGTGCTCACCTCCGGCACACTCTCCGGCCACCGGCCACACCCTCCACCACCACCACGACTCTGTTTTTGGCAACCGCTCGGAGTCCTCGAAGTGTCCGATTTTTTGGGGTTGGTGAGGATGCAGAGGCCATCAGGAATCCAATCCCCAATATAGAAATCAGCCATTATCTATTCTAGGGTTTGAAATCTTTCTACCCTATCTGTCTCTCTCTGCACCTAAACCAAAGCTTCTGCAGAAGGAGGGCTTCTCTGCAACCATGGTACCTCTCTCCTGCCCTCTTCAACCTACCTACTCCAGGCTTTCATTTGCATGTCTTTGCCGCAGAATACTTAACAGTTTTGCTTCTTCAATTTTGTGTGCAGATTATGTCTGAGAAGAACCGTAGGGAGATTTCCAAGTACCTCTTCCAAGGTTCGTTCCTCAACAGTGGACTCTGCATCCTCACCGACCCCAAAAAATCGGACCACTTCGACGACTCTGAGGTCGCCAAAAACAGAGCCGTATTGGAGGCTTCGCCGGCGCTAGTGGTGGTGGAGGGTGTGGCCGGTGGCCGGTGGCCGGAGAGTGTGCCGGAGGTGAGCACTGGTGACAACGTGAGAGGATGAAGGATGAAGGGCAGTCTTTTATAAATTTGAGATAAAGTTGAGGGTAAAATTGTAATTTTATACTTTATTTATTATTTAATTTATTTTTTTAATTGTTAACTAACGGAGTTAGTGAAAGTTGACGGATTCCGTCAATAATTTAACGGAATGGATCTCACTGGAACAAAACAGCTCAACCTATGACCCCTGCAGAACAAAATGAAGTTCAAGGACCCCCATGAAATAAGTGAGATACATCAGGGACCCCTGAGGGACTTTTTCCTTAATAGTATAATATAGTTCGAACCAAAAATCAAAGAAGAATTTGTCTCTAAGTTTGTCAAAGATCGTTAGCCGCCAATTATCAAGTTTTTTCGCTCCTTATTTTATATATATATATATTACTTTAAAAATTTAACTGTCTTTTAAAACTAGTAAATAAGAATACGGGTATAAAAACGTAAAATAAAAAAAAATGAAGAATTAATCCAAATTTAAATAGAAACTCAATTATTCAGACAGAGAGAAAAAAATTTATCCTTTAGGGGCTCAAATTTTATCATTTGCACAAGCCATGAATTTCTTGAGCCATTGGCCAATGAGACGAATATACTAGCAAAATTTTAGTTGAGCGACGATAAGAAATGTATTTATTTTTTTTAAACCGGACCCCTTTCAAGATAGGCCCTAGGTCATCGCACTTGTTGCCCTTACTTTAGGATCGGGTCTGTATGTGACATATATTTTGAAACAAACCTAAGATCTCGAGGAGACAAAGTATAAAAATAATCACTTTCCATGATAGCAAATTTATCGATTGTCGCGGAACGTAACCCAAATGTGAATAATGGTGATGGACATTAATTGGGCTGTCACAGATAAAAACTCAATATGCGGAATGATAATCTTTTTGTGGCAGATTTTTCATCGTGAAAAGTAAATTTTTGGTGACGACAATCTTCCGTCGCGTATGGTTGTCTAGCATCCGTGACAAGTTATTTGGCGATAATCAAGACATAGGCGATGAAATTAGGACTTTGACGATGAAAAGAGACCGTCACAAAAAGTAAGATTTCTTGTAGTGCTTAGACCAATATTGGTGTTTGATGAAGCATAAAAAATCGGAAATATTTCTGACCAATGAGAGACGGACACGTGGCTCCGTCAACCGAAGGAAGAATAGTCAACGCACGAGTCGGGCCTCCCGGGTCG
>JAYMTK010001235.1:0-17106 GCA_036897405.1 Pelargonium myrrhifolium | reverse complement strand
TTCTGGCTGGAATAGCATTCAGGCTGGAATGCTCATTCCATTCCGTTCCACTACAGTGTACCAAACGTAGCCTTAAAGATAAAGTTAATATTTAAATGTATTGAGTACATAAGAGTGATTTCACAACAATTTCAACCAATTTATTTTAACGTGTTAGATAGAACCAGTATTGGATTCAAACTCACGAGTACTTGAAACCCGATACGCATATTGTGGATTGCATATAATACTCGATAAATTTTTGGGACGGGTCATGCATATTCACACATCTTATACACAAAACCAATTCTCAATCCACAACATGCACCCTTTTTGAATTAGATTCGCATCTTACACAATGTCTTTTCAATTAAAATTCGGATGATCAACTCTAGTGTCGGGTGGTATTGTGTAAAATTTAAACTCAACTATTTAAACATATTGATTATGTTAAGTCGTGTCAATCCCTTAATAAATAAATCATGTTTGCACATATTCAAATAGACTAATTAACAAAACTTTTATGTACCAAACGAACACAACAACACAAATTAACTAGAAAATGAAAAAACACAGACAATTAATTAGAAGAAAAAGATGAAAAACAGAGACAAAATGGAATGAAAAGGAAAGGTCTAGAAAGGAAGAGACCATTCTCTTTTGAAATTACAAAAACAAAACAAAACAAAAAGGACAATAAATCCATGGAATTTTCTATAGTACCCTTCCAAATAATATAGTATTATATTTTTGGAGTAGAAAAAAACAGTAACAGAGAAAAAAAACCAGGAAAACAAATATTGGTCTCTCTGGTTATTAACTATGAGCTCAGTCTCCAATGAAATTTAAAATAAATAAATATATAAATATAGTTAATGGGGTACTGTTGGCATTTCACTTCCCCATGCCCATGCCTGAGAGAAACACTGTTAAAAAATGTCCATCAAAAGCTGAGCCTTTTGTGACATAACACAACTCATAAATCATACTTATTTTTCTATTGGGTACAAGTAAAATATAATCGAATTTGGATTCAAATTGTCAACTCTATCGTGCCTATGTTTTGAAAACCCAACACAAACACAACTACATTACAAAATTTGTGAACTCAAACATGCTAAATCCGAGTAGGATCGAACTCGAATCCAATCAAATTCCAAAACGATTTCATGGATACAATATGAGATTCCGAACTCAGCCAAAAGACGGTTCAAATATATGAAACATGCATTTATTTAGCAATTCAAGAAATCGAGCCCAAAAGTGTGAAACAAACAGAAACAAAGCATCTCCCAATACACTATATTCAGATGATTCTATGACCTGTCTATATTAACATTTACTATATTAAGTTCTTCACAACACGGAAATATGAAAATAGGCAACAGACACTTGCAATGGAGAGGAAAATTTAATACCCGATAACTACCAACAGGGTTTGAGAGAGTGCCAAAATCACCCAACGAAAAATGGTAACCTAGTGACTCACTTTGCAATAACGACCGGGAAAAACTTGAGATCAAATGACTTCTTGACTATGTAGCAGAAGTAAAACCAAGCCCTTCATATATCTGATCCGCAGCATCAGTTTTTGCCCCTTCACACTAAACTGGCCAATTCGAATAAACGAGTGAACCCAGCATCCAAACTTTACCTGACAATGGACTGACGACCTTACGCGACCTGTAACGTGACCGACTAGACACGCCTGACCTGACCCGACCTGACTTGACCTGACCTGACCGACCTGACCCCAACAATAGCTCCGACTAGGACTTCGATGAACCAGCTATAACCTCCTGCATTGGGTATAATTATTCACTGATGAAGGATATACACGTGTATGCTCACCAACAATTAGAAGGAAAACAAATAATATATTGATACCTTCAGCCGAAGTTGAATCCACCAGAAGGAACTGTGGGAACCTCGCTCCCACTGAAATGGAAGCCACTTTGGGCATTGTCGCCTGGTGGCATTGTCTCGTCATCCTCCTCCAGCCAATATGTCTCAAGAATCTTCACTGCCTTCTCGTAAATTTCAGTGTTATCATGACTCTGTAAATTCTCAATTTTCTCTAATCCCTCGGCATCATCAATCATCTGGGCATAGAGATTAACGTCACCAGAATTACCCAAATTCTTCTCTGCTTCTCCTACCTTCAAAATGTTCTCAAGCCCCTCCAAACAAACCGTGACAATCCTTGGATCGGGACAGATGAGAAGATCACACAATGGCTTGATACATCCTTGACTTACCAGGAACCTGGTCAGCAACAAAGATGAATGAGAATGTGAACACATTTTTAAGAAAGGGTTAAGGGGAAAACAAATCGATGCATACTTGATTTGATCATGAGTACCGCCAGATGTAGCATTTGAGATAGCCCATGCAGCCTCTTTCTTAATGTCAAACTCGGCATTTTGAAGGAGAAGAACAAGGGGACCAATTATATTCGCCTCAATTACAGCCTAAAAAAATACAAAAGACCAACTTGAGCAAAGAACTTGACATAAATCAAACAATCAAATCCAATTTAAATACCAACTTGAGTAAATGGTTACCTGAATCTGCTCCTTGTTGCCAGCAGTGATATTCGATATGGTCCAACAAGCTTCCTTCTTGATACTCTTCTTATGATTATTAGTCAACAGGTTTAGCAAGCAAGGCAGTGCTTGATGATTGATGATACACTATCCCAAATAATAGTCATATTAAAGGAACTTAGTAACAATGGAAACAATGATCACCGACATACTCTATTTGTTATCACAGCTATATATACGATGTGATCACATGTGGTAGGTATTGTGGTATGACTATTTCTTGCGCTTCACTTGAAATTAAATGAATAATGACAATGCATTATCTATGTTCATATTTCATAGCATATCAATGATACACCAAGACAGAGAAATGAGTTTTTACACATTTCCAGCAACTCTTAAAGAGTAGACTACTCTACAAGATATGGTATAAATAAGAAGACAAAGCATTATGCTCTTAGGCATCCAATACCTGAGTCTGCATATCATCTCCAGTAACTATATTTCCAACTGTGCGGAGAGCAGGAACAAGCACTGAAGGAGATGGATGGCTGACAAAAAAAAAAAGGAAAGGAAACCAAGTTCAGAATTGGGTGAATAGAAAATCATATGCTTCTCCCCCCCAAGCAAATATTGATCATTTCAGCTAACATGATCTTAAAGACTCACAGTAAAAGCTCAACAAGCCGAGGACAAACATTAGCTTCAATAACAGCTTGAATTTTGTCATTGGTACCATCAGAAAGATAAGATAGGGCCCAACAAGCATCTGTCAAAACCTCTTCATCATTGGAATGAATGAGACGTGCAAGGGCAGGAAGAGCAGGCCTAACCTGTACAACAAAACAAATCCAAAAATGAACCTCAATCATTGATATGCTATGCCTCTGAAGAATATGACACCAAAACCAGAGAAAGGCAACCCATAATGAGTTAAACTGCTCAACCTTAATCATTATTCTCACACGTCATAATAAGTAGAAGCAAGGAACCATTGACTAATATTATAAAATAAAATAAAAAGATCGACACCGACAAGAAAAAAACTAGCACATTAAAACAGATGGACATCAAATTAAGAAAATAAAAACCAACAAATTAGCTTTATCAAGTCAAAAAGCACAAGCAAAGATCTAACCTGATCAAAAGGAGGCTGTGGCTTGCCCCTGCAGAAGTTTGAAAGTGTCCAAGTAGCATTTCTCAACATAGAAAGCTTAGCATGTTCATTCAACTGTGACAACAAAGGAAGCAGAGCACCATTACCAAGGACAAGATCACGACATCTTGGAGAATCGCCAGCAACATTTCCCAATGCCCAAACAGCCTGAATTTCAATTCAATAACTATTAAGTTTATCCACATTACATTACAAAGTACATAGAAAAGCAGGAGAAAAAAACTAAGATTACTGAACTAAATTAACCTCCAAACTTTACCTGCTCACGAACATCATCACTTGGTGAACCAAGAAGTTTTACGAAAATAGGTACTGCCCCATGATCAATGACAACCTTTGTGTTCTCTGATGTTCCAGAAGCAATGTTTGTGAGAGCCCAAGCTGCCTCAAACTGCAGAAAAAATCAGATCATCAATAAACTTAAATTACATTTGCATCCTGTAAAATATATGTGAAATAAGATTTTAGCATACCTGAAGCTGTGGGAAGTCTTCCCTAACAAGAAACTCAACAAAACGAGGAACAACACCTGCTTGTATAACCTCTTCAATTGGAGGGCTCCGCTCTGATAAAAAAAAAAAAACATACACTTACAAGGTCATAATCAGATAAAAATGAACGGTGTCTTACTATACATGCAAACACACATTTCTCACCTATTGAGAGCAACTTCCTGAATTGAGTAGTTGCCTCAAGCTGCAGATTTCCATCTTCGGACCAAACACCAGCAACCATGGCCGGTAGATGTTCCAACTGTAACGAAACAACATAACCATTATAAAAACAATAGCTATGAACTCGATATTGTCACCAGAAGAATCACAAATTTAAATTATCAAGACAACACTAGTATGGTGAGTCCTCAAAGTTAGAGAATGAAGTCTATCAAAACAACATTCTCAATTGGTCTCAATATCCATACTTGAACTCAAGTAGAGAACACTGAAGACATACCCAACAAAGACTAGAAAGACACAATCTCAACCCTAAAAATATTAATGTTACATGAAACCTGAAATTCTTCATCCATTTCTCTTCCTACATAACCAAAACTATATTTCCCTTACTTTTACTCTCCAAATATTGAATTGAAATGGAAAATTGACCCACTCACAAGCTCCAAATTCCTCGTAATCACAATGAATCAAGGTCTGCAAAGCCTCATATACAATCAAACGCAAAATAAACCTAAAGAACACTTAATCTAACAGACACAACAAAACCAACACAATCAAACAAAATTATGACCTAAAATTCCAAAAATCACGATCACCATCCCAAAATCCAAAAACACCACACCACAATTGGACATTAAATCGATCACGACGTAACTCGAGCGACTCCAAAAGCACCAAAATCGAATTCTAAAACGGCCGAATAGGAACATGAAAAGACGAAATTCACCTTCTTCTCGACAGCGGCGGATTGAGCTGAGGCGTTGAACTGCTGGGCCTGCAATCCCTCGCGTCGCTTCTTCTGCAAGCTCTCTTCTCGGCGGTTCTTACGGATCTCGACCATATTGTCCTCCCGGCGACGCCGGCCCTCATCGGCGTCCACCGCCACCTTGTAGCGGTTCCGGCGGACCTCAGTCCTCGCGCTGGGACGCAGAGACATAGTGAGCTAAAAATCGGAACTGAGAGAGAGACGTTGATGCTGAGAAGTGAAATTGCTCTGAAGAGAGAGAGAGAGGGTTCGTGTTTCAGAGAAAACCAGAGAGAAGAGAGAGAGGGTTTATATATAGCCATGGTGGCAGAGTAGGCTTGTTTGAAATAAGACACCGATCAAATGGTATTTGCAGAAATGCCATTGAGTTTGAATTTTGATTGAGGAAGAAAAAAATACTAAAATATTGATTTTGTTGGAGAATTTTTTCTTCAAAAGTAATAATAATAACAATAGTGCATGGTTTCTCAGCAATATTAATTGGCTGAGAATCTCAGCCAATACACAAAAAAAAATATAGATTCGGGCGGGCGCCTCGCACCCACAAATTTATTAAGGCGGGTATAAGTGTTAATTAGGGACGTGACATCACCTCATTGGCCATGATTTATTGGCTGAGAGTCTCAGCCAATAAATCATGACTGAGATTCTTTTTTCTCTACATATATATATACATGATTAGTTAGTTGAGATTTTCAGTCAAGACACAAAGAGAAATGAATACGGGCGGGTGCTCCGCGCTTACAAATTCATTGGAGCCGGTATGAGTGTTAATCGATGATGTGACACACCTCATTGACCATTATTTAGTAGACGAGAATCTCAGCCAATATATCGTGGTTGGAATTCTTTTTTTTGACTAATTGGCTTAGATTCTCAACCAAGACACGGAGGAAAATGGATTCAGGTGTCGGGACGGGTATGAGTGTTAATTGTTGATGCGGCATCACCTCATTGACCATGGTTTAGTAACCGAAAGTCTCGACCGAAAAATCATGATTGAAATTCTTTTATCTCTCTGTGTATATTTTGTGTATATATATACACACACACATATACATACATATATACTTTGTATTTAAAATTTTGTATATACTAGTTGTAACAAGTTACACAGGCCACCAAGCATTTAATAAATTTTAGATTTCGAGTTTTTACCCCAAAATTACAATTGTCTTTGAAGATTATTTAAGTGTGATTTCACAACTACATGCTTAAGACCTCCTATAAAAAAATTGGGCCAACAATTGAAAGGCAATAAATTGCAATAACTCATTTTAGAATAGAACAAATACATTTTTTATAAATCATATTTCTAGCACTTAACACATGTCGAAAGATTGCAAAATTGTCACTTATCATATATGATTTGAAAAAAGCAACCGAGATGATGTCAAATAAACTTTTACACCTCTAGCTTCTACGACAAAATGTACTGTAGATTAGATAAACGCGAAAAATGTTTTGAAAACATCTTAATACAACTATATAAGAAAGATTAGAGATGAACCTAAAATTTTTGTTCCATGAATCAGAATGAAATTTATTTTCATTGAATTAGACAAAAATAAACTTTTTGATATTTAATATTTACAAATTCAAGAATTTTAGGATGTATGAAATATTTTGAAAAATACAAAAGAAATTTGAAAACAAAATCATGATAATAATATTCAAACAAAATCATGCTTTCACAAATCACAACCTTCTTGATCATATCCAATTGGGAATCATTTAAATTCACAATATAAAAAAAATAAGAACAAAACAAAAACCTATACCCATTATTCAAAATAATAGCAACTAAAAAGTCTATTTTACCCTCAATACCCAAGAATAACCAAACAATAGAAACATTTCTCTATGAGCTCATAACATATCATCCTTGTCATCTTCTTGAAAAAAAAGTCTCACTCTTGAACAACAGTCCCTCCTCGTAAATATGAGGGTACCGTGCCGTTGCAAGACATAATTTCGGCACCTGTTTGTATAAAATAAAAAGTCTATTTTACCCTCAATACCCAAAAATAACCAAATAATAGAAACATTTCTCTATGAGCTCATAACGTATCCTCCTTGTCATCTTCTTGAAAAAACTCCTCAAGAATCTGCACTCCCTTCTCATAAACTGCAGAATTGTTATGATCACACAGATTCTCCATTTTCTCGAACCCTTCGGCGTCACAGATCATCTGAGCATAGACATTAGCGTTTCCCGAACCGCGCAAAAACTTCTCGGTTTCTCCAACCCTCAAGATCCTCTCAATGTTGTTGAGACAGCTCATGACAAGTTCTGGGTCATTGTGACTGATGAGATCACACAATGGCTTGATACAACCTTGGCTCACAAGTAACCTACAATCACCATATATGATGTTGTTAATTTCAGTTGTGTTCTTGATCTTTACGTATTCGGGTTTGAGTACGAATTTCGAGAAGAAAATAATTTACTTCTTTGATATATCTAGGCTTGAAAAAAAATGGAAAGAGAGAAAGTGAAAGAAAATAGGATGATATAAGTGATAAAAGAGAAGAATTTTATGCTAAACTTCATACCTATAAAGAAGGGTAATTTTGGAATTTTAATAAAATATTAGAAAAGAAAAAGTGAAAAACTACCAAAATAGTTTATGAGCTATAAGTCATAACTATTGAAAACCGACAAAAATGGTCCCGAGTTAACTTTGTGAGATATAAGTTTCAACCTTTGGAAGAAATCAACCATTTTGGCATAAAATTAGTTCATGGGACAAACTGCCCGGGTCTTGATAGTTCATGAATAAATTTTATTGTTGCGCACGTGAAAACGTGATAATTTGAGAAAGTTAAGAGTACTTGTGCACACGCAAAATGGGCATAATTCGGGTAATCATCTGCAATTTCCTCTACATACGACGCATCTTTCTGTCCTAATGTATTTGTTCAAAACTAGTAATGAAAAAGAGAAATGAATGATCTTACATGACTTGTTCATGAGAGCCACAGAGTATGCAATTTGAGATTGTCAGAGCACACAGTTTCTTGATTTTGTACTCAGCGGTTTCAAGAAGATGAACAATGGGAAGAATTGCACCAGCATCAATCACAGTCTGCAATGTTCAAAAAAACGCACGGATGGATCAAAACAGCACCAACACTTGTAGCTAACTCGGTTGATAAAACACGAGAAAGAGAAGCGAAAACGAGTAACTATAGGTTACCTGGATGAACTCGTGATTGTTCGTAATATTTGCAGTGATGTAGCAAATGACCATCTTGATGAGCTTGTCGTCACTATTGGTTAACATGCGAACGAAGCTGGGGAGGACATGGAGATTGATGATATACTGATCAAAACCCGAAAAACAACAAGGATTCGATAAGACAGAGGATTAAGAACACGCTTTCTTGGATAAAATCAATAATGTACTGATCAAAACCCGAAAACAACAAGGATTTAACAAGGCAAAGGATTAAGAACACGTTTTCTTTTACGTGAGAAGCAAGGCAACACTTGGGGATTGATGATAGATCAAAACCCGAAAAACAACATGGATTTGATGAGGAAAATGTTAATTAAGAACACGTTTTCTTTTACGCGAGAAGCAAGGCAACACTTGAAGATTCATGATATACATCAAAACCCGAAAAACACAAGGATTTGATAAATCAAAGGTTAAGAACCCGTTTTGTTTTCTGTTAGCACGCTATTTGTGAAACAACATTCGAGCATAAACAGGTTTTAGATCATGACATACAAATCAAATGCTTCAGATTTCAAGAAATCTAACAACTACAACCTTGGCATCTTTGAGACACTATTGTTTTAGGGTACTCATGTGCAAATGCATGATTAGATTTCTTGCATTTTCATGGGCACAAATTCTTGACCGCACGACGTAACATGACACTTCTTATTATCTACGTTATGCAGACGTAACAGCATATCGATGATTCATATAGATGGTATGCGACAACTTATACGAGAAGTGAAATCATTGTACCTGAATCTGCATTACATTTCCTCGAGCGATTATACTTCTAATTGTCTCGAGTGCCGGATGCAGGGCTGAAGACGGATATCTGTCGGTATGAGAGAAATATTGAGAATAGGAGTAAAAAAGAAACACGATGTCTTCACTTGACAGGTAAAAGAATCTAAATATATACTCACTGTAAAAACGCAGCTAGACGAGTACAAACACCACAATCTATAATAGCTTGAATGTTGCTATTGATAGCATTGGCAATGCAGTAAAGCGACCAAAATGCATTTGCCATTACTTCTTCGTCGGTCATGTGAATGATGCGTGCTAGAGCTGGGAGAGCAGGCTTAATCTGCGATAAGGCGCAAAAATGAAACCAGCAAACGCCAAAAATTACATTAAAACAATCATGTTTCTCGAGAGAATGACATAAATATTAACCAAAACCGGCTTTCATAAGTACTAAGGTAGCGTTTGAATTATAAAAAAAATGGAATGAGAATGTCCCAGAGCCATTTTTGAGACGAAAAAAATCATAATTCAAACATGAAAAATGAGAATCTCATCCCCATTCCTCAACAAAAATTCTAATTGAAACGCTACCTAAATAAAACTGCCACATGCAAATCAAAGCCAAGATTGAAGTTTTATGAGAAAACGAGACAACTGAATGCACATGAAGAAAAATATCAATGTACATCGAACAAAAAGCAAGAAAAAAGGTACACTAAAGAACAAACAAAAACATGCAACACCGAGATAGCAAATTCGTTTTTAAAGCAAAGACTGAACCTGATCAAATGTAGGATGTGGCTCGCCTCTGCAGATGTTAGCAAGTACCCAAGTAGCATTTCTCAGCATAGAAACATGTGCATGTACATTCAATCGTGAAACCAAAGGAAGTAAAGCTCCATGACGAAGAATAAGATCACGAGTTGCAATAGAATCGCCAGCAATATTTCCCAATGCCCAAACAGCCTGCATTGCACATTCTCAACCGAAAAAACACATAAGCCATATGTATCCACATATGCATGCATTCATCTTGAATAATACTCAAAACCTTACCTGGTCGCGAACAAGATCATTTGGAGAACCAAGAAGTTGCACTAAAAATGGGACAGCCCCGTGATCAATAACAACCTTGGTGTTCTCTGATGTACCGGAAGCAATGTTTGTAAGAGCCCAAGCTGCTTCAAACTGTAGAAATTCCGAGTTAATAATGGAACTGAAACATTACATATATGGTGGTTTCGTATGTAAATTACATAGAATCTGAATCTACTGTACCTGAAGACGTGGGAAATTTTCCCAAACAAGAAACTCGACAAAGCGAGGAACAACTCCGACTTGTACAACCTCCTTTATCACAGCTGCCTTGAGTGAAGAGCACCATTCTGGTGCAAAAATAAAATAAAATTACAATATTAGTGAATTTTCAAGTATACATTACTAGAATATAGAGTAAAAAAAACTACGGTAAACTTAGCATTTGTTTCACATAGCTACATTGAACTTTAAAGTTGAACAACTAACTAATTTGTGCATTTTATTATATGAACTCGCCTTCGTCGCCTATTGAGAGCATTTCTCTGAATTCCTTTGTTGCTTTGAGCTGCATATTACCATCATTAGACCATACACCCGCAACCATGGCTGGTAGGTTTTCTAACTGCAATCATATGAATCATAAGATTCAAAATTTCCAGACATATAAAGAAGGAAACAAATCAAAATCCGGAATTTTTTACACATTAATTTCCGACCTTTTATTTATTCAAATGAAAGAGTGAGATTGTTATCAATTTGTAACAAAACTTCATCACTGATTAGTTGATTATAACAAAGTCACTAACATTGAAAGCCATAAAGAGATCATCAATATCCATGGAACATCTCAATTAGAGTTTGTTTGCTTGCCTTACAAGGTTTTGCAAATGTTGGTCTATTCGTCAAGTGACAAGGCCTACTTGATCCACTGTCCCAACACATAAAAAAGTACGTTTGTGAGAGTTACAAAAGCTCTCACAAACAAGGCCTTAGTAGATCAACTCAACTCCAAAAGATTTAGGGGCAGCTCAGTGCACAAGACTCATATAATATGAAGTGTCATTTCAGATAGCAAAATCGGACCACAAGGTTCACATTTAACTTCAAAAGTTAATGATTTGAATATCAGATTAGTGGTTTGATTGGTTCAATCGATGAACCGACCCGTTGTATAACAACCTGTGTTTGTGCTCAAAGTTGGGCAAACCCCATTAGACTCGGGTTTGATTCGGTCAAATATTATCATTATTTATTCTTTTTAGCGACACATCACCAAGGTAGTTGGTCGAAATGGTGACTCAATCAACAGACCGATTGAATCCCTGGTCTGTTTTTTTAAACATCAATCAAGAAACTAAATCTAACAATTGTCCACCTGATCACATATCATAAACCAACAAAAACCACCTGATCAACCAAGATTGGTGCAAGAATTCAAGCAAAACCACCACCTACTCAAACATCAAAATCACAAACTAGTACGCCCAAAAAGCTTCAAATGATCCAATGACATCAACAATTCACACAAGAACCAAAAATCCAAAACCAACACAATCAACACCAAATCACAAGAATCAGAACACCCCTAAACCAAACCAAAAACCAAAATCAAACCCACAAGCACAACAAGAACCAGAACCTCCCCAAAACACACCCAAATTTCAAAATTCAAAAAAAGATCACAAAGGTCTCACCTTTTTGTACTTAACAGACACAGCTTCAACCGAATCAAGAGCTCGCTGCTGCTCCTCGCATTCCTCGACCGCTCTCCTCCTTTGCAAGCTCACTTCCCGGCGTTCCTTAGCAACCTGAACCATTTCCTCTTCCCGGCGACGCCGACCCTCCTCCGCGTCCACCGCCACCTTGTAGCGGCTCCGGCGAGCCTCACTCCTCGAGCTCAACGTCGGCGACATTGTGAGCTAAGCACACAAAAAAAAAAAAAAACAGAAGCAGAGACTAAACGGAACTGACAGTGAAGAGAGCGAAGAGGAGGGAAAACTGGGACGACGCCGTTTGGATTGGGAACGGTTAGCTTAAGAAGCAAGTGAGAGCAAAAGTAAAAATGTTTATATATTTATATATGAAAAGTGTAGAAGCAATTTATGGAAATTGAATAAATTTTGTTTTGGGGATGGAGAGAGTACAATTTTAATTTAATTTTAATAAAAATGAAGTCGGGTTTTTCGGGTCTGAGGTGGATTGTTGTTGGAATAAAGTTGAATGTTTTATTTGAGTGCAGTCGGATTTTGACACTGAGATGAATGTACATTGCATGTGCTTGAACTGAGATGTTTTTATGACAACAAATGAGATTCGAGTTTCCTTTAATAAGAATTGGGTTTCGGGTTTAAGATGAATCTGAACAGTAGTTGATAATGTACGAGACAAATGTGGAAATGAAATGTGGTTCTTTTTTCCTTAAATTGTGGGTCAAGTTTCGGGGCTGAGATGAATATACATGAATGTGAGAAATTTGTTTGTGAAATTGGTGTTTACTACATTAAGAAGGGGAATATTCGGGAGGATTAAGCAAATATGGAATGAGAGAATTACCTAAATAAAAGTCTTTAGTCGAGCTTACGTTGAGCCCACGACATAGATACATGAGACTCATAATCTCATAGTGTTTAGTGTTTTAAATTTTGCGTGGAATTTAACTGAATAGAATTCTCTATACAAGGTCACCCAACACTGTAATTCAGATGATGACGTCAGTAGAGCGGACTGTAGGACACCTATTGTTGATATTAAACATATCTTATATGAGAACCACTAAGGTGACGTAGTTGATTATTCCAGTTGCGTGAGTGTGATGAGATCTCTGGATCACTTTAGTGGAGAGGCAAAGTCTTTGAACTTTGAAAGATTCCTTAAACCATTGCAATATAGGATTTCGGCACTTTTTTATATATTAAAAAAAAAATCTTATACGAGAGTCATCTCAATGTTAGAATTTAGGCAAAGATTTTTTTTTTTTTTTTTTTGGGTATGTAAAAAAGGAATGTTTTGGTTTAACCCATTTTTTAATTTAACCCATTTAAAGGTAAAAATGTCATTTTCAAACATAGTGTGTAAAAAATGACTACAAATTGAAATCCGGTTGTTTAAACGTGTTAATCATGCTGTGTTGCGCCAACCTACTCATAAACGAGGAGCGTTCGCGTAGTGTTACACTGTTACTCAACCTGTCAGATACAAATTAACTTATTTAATAGAATATTAAACTTCCGATATAACTCGTGAACTCGAGTCGTCACCCCTTACTATCAACAAAATTAATAACATTGAAACATAAACCAGTACTTTAAGACCATTGTAAAACATTCTACAAGATACACATTCCATTATTGAATAAAAGAAATGAACACCACTGGGTAATTTTTACCCAAAATGCCTCCTACTTGAAGATGAAATCCAAGAATCCATGGAAAATATTCAAACCCATCAAAACTCAAAATCTTCTCCTAAATAAAAACTTGAGATCTAACAAGGCAAGGCATGATCTAGGAGAGCAGTGAAACATGAAATGTAGTCAAGACTTTACTTTTTCTTTCCTTTCTTCAACTGATCAACCTTCTTCTTGTTGTTGTTGTTATGGGTTCGCGTCGGAGCAAACTCTCCGAACTTGTGACCCACCATTGCTTCTATGATCTTAACAGGAAAAAATTTATTTCCATTGTAAATTTGTACCGTAAAACCAACAAATTCGGGCAAAATGGTGGACCTACGGGACCATATTTTCACGTTGTCTTTACGTTTTGGGTCATCCTTGATTCTG
Organism: Pelargonium myrrhifolium; assembly: GCA_036897405.1. Classification (NCBI taxonomy): domain Eukaryota; kingdom Viridiplantae; phylum Streptophyta; class Magnoliopsida; order Geraniales; family Geraniaceae; genus Pelargonium; species Pelargonium myrrhifolium. Next base: position 3,168 of record JAYMTK010001235.1, on the reverse strand, counting down.
AGCAAGCAATTGTCAACAAACGGATTCTTCCATCTTGACCTCATGGTTGAGTCAACGTACTCTTGACTCGCCTGATTTGCATCTTTCTCCTGTGGAAGAAGGTAAAAGTTACATCCTGAAAATTTCAGTTAGGAAAAAGTATTGAGAATGCAACGAGATTGAGAAATATAGCCCCAAAAAGCTAATAATAGCAAGAAAGGACGAGCCTTAACAAAGGCTGATAACCTGTCTGATAAACCGAATAAGCAAATCAGCCTAAATGTAAAACTAGGTGAGAGTGTTGTGGTGCTTGACAAAATGCATGTTATTACAAGCAAAACAGAAGTGACTTGACGAATATAGTAATAGCGAGAAGCTAAGTGTTAAGTTTTTCGTGTTCAAGCACAAGAGTATGTTCCAGTATCGAGGAGGATCACATCTTGGAATTCATTATACTGAGCGAAGTCTTCATATTTATCTTTTGCTGTATAAACAAGTAGAGGAAGGAAAAAACTGGGCGAGCAGTGCATATCCAGATGAGATGAAGATCCTGGTCAAATTATCCACGCCAACCAAGCCATTTCCCAAACAACATCGGGGATGGACCGGATGGTTACACGAATACATTAATAGAACTCTTCAGGATCTTCTACTTGTATCCTCCTCCTCAGCTTCATCCTCTCTAATGCTGTATCCTCTGTTATGTCATGCATCATCACGTTTAATTTCTTATTACTTCAGATCATTTTCACTCAGGCCCACCCTTCCCCCTACCCATACCCCTTGTAAGTTTCTCCTAATTGAATACTCTCATCTTTCCTCACAGTGTCACTAACCTAAGCTCGTAACTGGACTTAACAGTAGCAAAATTATACTCCCTCCGTTTCAAAACAAGTGTCATCCTTTCTATATAGAGAAAAACTATGGGAAAATTAGTTAGTGTTGTATATTTACTATTCAATCCCCATGAACATATGTTCTAACAAACTCGAGGGATACTAACTTATTGTAAAGACATTATTGATAATTCATGCATAACTAACTTCCTAAGGAAGAAAACAAGACACTTATTTTGGGACAAAATTTCAACTCAAACAGGACACTTATTTTAGAACGGAGGGAGTACTTAGTTTTGACTAGGTATAAACAATTAGCAGCACAGATGTTTTAAGAAGCAGCAAGATTATGAAGCATATAGAACAAAAGGAAAGGAAGGATTATGCCGATGTTATATGTTTGAAAAGGGGAGGATACTTTACGGTCCACCTGGAAACTGATAAAAGGAAATCAAAGTACAAGAAGTGTGTGTGGATCGGGGGCCAATTTCCTGTCCCCATCCCATGAAGAAAGATTAAATCCCAGATCAGGCCCAACAAAAACTCATGTATCCTATTCCACCCCGTTTAAGTAATCATGGAGGATTAAGTAGTTAATCCACCATGATAATATTTGGCATAGTGAGCTATTACAGTATACCTAAGACATAAAATGCTCATCTGAAGAATCGACTACTCAAGTAAAGAACATCACTGTAACAGAATATTTGGAAACTTGATAGTACAGCAATAACAACAATAGCCAATGTTTAAAGAAGTCGTATGATGTCAGATTGGCAGATTGCATAACTTGAAAACATACATTGCATACAACATCCAAATATAAAAAGTCAGATCGACACAAAAGACAAATACAGATGAAACTCAATGCCTACAAATTCATCGTGTTAAACCCAACTCAGTTACACTTGCAAAATGCACAACCAAAATGAAAACTGTAAATGGCAGGAGACATTCAAAATAACATGCAGATATACATATATATAAATAGAGAGAGAGAGAGAGAGAGAGAGAGAGAGAGAAAGGCGTACTGCGACATTATTAGATGAAGAACCATGAACAAGCCTGATAGATGCTTTTGAGGTAGATAATGAAGAAGGAACCAATGCACGGCGAAAGATAGGTGTCGAAGAACAGTGACAGTTCTGGTGGCAGAAATGCTGGCGCTGGGAAACACTAGCAGATGCAGGGTTGATCGGAACGCCTCCATGCTCAGCTAGATATGATGTGCTAGCCTATTGGAAAAATAAAGATAAGAGACACAATCAAAAGCGTAATGGCAAGCAAAGTGCCAAATATGTACGAGCCAACAACAAACTCAATGTTAAAACTCCATCTTGGCAATGATAGAAGACCTAAAGAAAATTGGAGATGCATTAATAGTACCTCCAAGAAACAACAGATACACCTAATTCCGCCGGTGATATTTTGGACAGTAGTAACACTAACAAAGCATGTGAGATTGTGCATTGTAAGCAAGGTGATAAATGATAATATAAGACATCAGTGACTCGGTGTACGTTTTAGTATAGCAGAAATTGCCATGTTCGTAACAAATTAACAACATCAACACAATACCACATTTGCTTTGATAATATAAGACATGCTCGCTTTGAGAAACACATTATTTCATTTCAAATCCACAAACCAAAACACAACTATAAAAAAAAAAAAAAAAACACAATTCACGCCAAAAACGACACAGTAACAATGACAAAACATGTTAGTTGTGGCAGAGGTATAATATGAGGCATCACTCCTTGGTGTCCATTTCAATAGAAGAAACTGTCAAAGATCCAAATAACATCAACACAGCATCAAATTTGCATCGATAATTTTTCTTCTAGTCAACATGCTCAGTTTTCGAGACACATCTTGTTTCATCTACGCCATTAACACTATAATCAAGGTAAATCTCGGAATCTCAAATCAGTTACTTGTAAGTTTTTTATGTTAATTCACATTAAGGTGATTAAACACAGGATCATCATTGGACAAACATATATGAGCTTAGAAATATGAAAATTAGAGATCAGAGAGAGCTTACACATCTAAAATTGGTGAGTGTAGATGGTAAATGAGGTCTCACCGTTCTTCTCAGAGCTCCGAGCATAGTTCGAGAAGCCATTTTCTTGTTCCAATTTCTCTGTGGAACAATATGTCGATGAGATAGAAACTCATAGATACTCAATAACCTGAGCTACCAAATCTACTAATCACAATGTGGGGTCAGTTTATGGGGGAAAAATTAGTTATCAGAAACCCATTCTCCAATTCAATCCATCAATCCCGATCAGTAAAGAACCCTAACCTTAAATACACTACTACACTAAGACCTAATAAAGAAACCCTA
>JAYMTK010001234.1:0-17106 GCA_036897405.1 Pelargonium myrrhifolium | reverse complement strand
TTCTTTGATTAATCCAAACACCATTACATGGGAATGAGAATGAGAATGGGAATGGAAGGAATGGTAATGGGAATGATTCCCATTCCCATTCCCATCAAAATTGTAATCCAAACGCAGCCGTATTAAGGAGCAGCCATAAGTAGAAGTGGCCCCTTATCATAGAAGAGTAGTTAAGTTTCTTGAACTATTGGATGTCAGTCTATTACAGGTTGGCCATTTGGACCACCACGTCTCCTTCCTCTTCTTTAGTGTATTCCTTTGCTCTCCCTCATTATTAGAGGATGATTCAACTAAGAGCTTAAGTTGACAGTTGAGGGCTTAATTATAGTTTCTCCTAACACGCCCTTACGAAGTGCAAGCTCATTGTGGCTTCTCATGTGGCACTGGCACATACCGTATTCCTCTTCTGATGGAAATATAATTAAATAATTTGGTTGGCCCAAGGATTCAAAAACTCATGACTAGTAAGTCAAGAAGCTCTAATACTATATTAGATGACTATTCAACTAAAAACTTAAGCTGTTAATTTTTTTTAACATTCATGAATGCCAGAATACTATCAACAACAATTTAGACTCCACATATAAATGGTGATTCTCTAAGGGAGGTGCAGGGGTGGACCGGTTGGTATTTATTTGAATCAAATTTATGATTTGATATACATTGCAACTTCTTTTTGTTAAAACTTGAAATATCATATCTTTTTTACAATGTAGCTGGCTTTTGTATATGGTCAACTGATTGTAGTTTTTTGCAGGGATTTACTTGTTTCCATCCGTTTTCATGAACCTGGATGGCAATGGTCAGGCAGCTTTTTGCCAGATCACCTAGGTGATACTCAAGTGAAAATGCGGAATTATGTATCCGGCACATTAAACATGGTACGGGTCGAGGTGCAAAATGCTGATGTTTCCGTTGGAGAAGAAAAAATTGTTGGAAACCTACATGGGAATTCAGGCACAAACTTGATCATCTTATCAGATGATGATACGGGATATATGCCCTATAGAATCGATAATTTCTCAAAGGAGGTTAGTAGTGAATATTATTCTCGCTTTATTGATTTCTAACCCCAAAATAGTTGTTGAGATAAGGTTTGTTGATTATTGGTGCCTTTGGAGAGAAAATACCTAGACTGTTGATAATGCCTTAAAAAACATTCTACATTAAGTGTCATAAAGGATTAGTTGATGTGTTATACTGTGGAAGCTGTCTTCCTATTGAGCAGGCTTGTGGATAGATTTAGAAAAGCAAAGACTTGTATCTAGCTTTTTTTATATTTCATATTTTTTATAGAAAAAGTTAATGGCAAGATCTCTAATGAAATTTACGGTGAGTATTGAAGAGGATAAGAGTACATCATAAGTATATCATTTTAATTAGAGATATGTATAACATCTACTGTGTAAGAACTAGTGGGGAATCATAGCTTATTACGTCAATATCTATGCATACTACTTATGTTTCTTTGCGTGTTGTTTGATTTATTTCTACATTTGATTTTACATAACCACTTTGTAGAGGCTAAGGGTTTACCAACAAAGGTGTGAAACTTTTGACACTATGATTCACCCCTATACCTCCTGCCCGTATGCATGGGATGAACCCTGCTATCCACATCGTCTAAGCATCGAGGTACATCTATTTTGATTTTGTATGAACATGTGTTGTATTGTAGTATTTACTAATTAATTTTGATAACGTGAAGGTGCCTGGAGAGCGAGTCCTAGGTTCATACACTCTAGATGAGGTAAAGGAGTATATACCCGTATGTGTACAATCGACTTCTGAGGTATGTACTTTGTGAGAGAACCTTTATTTCACTTCTTGGTACCATTTTCCCATATATATGCTGCACAAACAAACACTTCAATTATTAAGCGAGTGCACGCTTGTGTGTACAAGAACATTAACTGTACAATTACTTGCATATCTACCCATACTTATAAATATCCTCTGTCTTGCTAGCATATCACTGAATCTGGAAAACTACATCAATAGATTATGTTCTGTGAAGTTCAATATATTTGGAGATATTGTTTGACAAGTGTAGGTGTGGTGGTAAGAATAAATCGTTGGACATCTTGGGAGAAGACTATTTGTTATCCTGTGGATGGCAAAGATGAGCCTTCATTTTTGTAATAGGGATTATAGTATGTCTATTAGTATACTGACACTAGAAATAAATGTGTTGAAGTATCCCGCATTGAATTTGTTTGGAGAGATACTTTGATATACTAGTTGGGCCCTCCTCTCCAACTTTAACCCAACTTTTTGTATCAAAGTAACCTGCTTTTGTGATCACTTAGTATATAGATGCCCTCTGCATCTATTTGCTTAATCTTTGGGGTTGGAAACTATAACTAAATGTATAGATAATTTCTCACAATTTTATGAAATATGATGCAAAGTAGCTTCCCTCACATGTGGGAAACTTTAGTAATTAGGTCTTGAACTTCAATTCCTATTAGGCAGTAAAGATAAAGGCATGATAAATGCAAAAATAGGAGCAACATCAACATGGAGCTTACGCATAATCTTTTACCCTAATGATTTATTTTGATATTGATATGCAAACTGCAGCATTTTTATTATTGTTAGCTTGATGTTGACTATTCATTTGGTCACATAACTTGTGATTTTTTTTTTTTTAATGAGTCACATGACTTGTGTTAAATCTGATATCTTCAGAAGCCTGAGAGAACATTGCTTTTATCTGTCCATGCTGAGGGAGCAACAAAGGTTAATATTTGATACTTCGTCACATACATATAAACTTTATGGTATTCTTGTCTGGATAGCTTAGTTATGTCTATTTTGTTTCAGGTGCTCAGTATTATTGATTCCAGCTACCATGTCCTGAAGGACATGAAGAATCCAAGTGTCCCCCATTTGAGAGAAAATGGGAAGCATGAGCTAAAACAAAATAAACATGTTGATTACAGGGAGAAATTTTCACTTGTTATTCCATATATTGGAATCTCCCTGATTAATTCTTATCCACAGGTAAGAAGAAGACCGGTAGTTTTCATATCTGCCATGAGAACTTCTAAAATTCTTCTCATGATTGCTCTTTCTGTTGTAGGAATTACTCTTTGTCTGTGCAAAGAACATGTCAATTGATCTGCTTCAGAGTGTGGATCAACAGAAGTTTTCATTTGAAATCTCTTCACTACAAATAGATAACCAGTTGCGCACAGCTCCATATCCTGTTATCCTGTCCTTCGATCATGAGTGCAGGACAAACCCAACCAACCAGATAAAGACCAAGGATAATGCTGGAAGAACTAAAAATGAAAGAATTGGGCAGACATCTTCAAAGAGTAGTTCTAGTGAACCTGCATTCCATGCGGCTGTAGCCATGTGGAGGAACAAAGATATTTCGCTGGTTTCATTTGAATACATATGCTTAAGGTGTGCAATAGTGCAGTAAGTGATATTTTATTATTCCGTGCATTCCCTTTAAGGCTTATTAATTTATTCAATGTCTGCAGAGTTGCAGATTGTCACCTGGAGCTCGAGCAAGGACTGATACTGAGCTTGTTCGATTTCCTCAAGGCTGTCTCTTCAAGGCTCCAGAGCAGAGTCTTGCCAATTTCTGACTCCATTATCAATGATGTTGGTTTGATTCCCTCTGCTCATACTCAAGCATATGAATATGTGAATGATGGAGGTCAACTCTATTCAACAAATGTTTCATTTAATAAGAATCACAAGAACAGCCCTTCACTACCTTCAGTAGTTCCCATTGGGGCTCCTTGGCAACAAATTTACCTTCTTGCCAGACGTCAGAAGAAGATCTATGTTGAGTTGTTTGATTTGGCCCCTATTAAGTTGACTTTAAGGTGAAACAATGATTCTTCCTCAGTTGAATGCTATTTGTATTTATTTTCTACTCGGTTGTTTGAATAATTTACTGACAAACATCATAATTTTAAAATACAGCTTTTCCAGTGCTCCATGGATGCTGAGAAGTGGTGTTTTTGCATCAGGAGAATCAGTTATTCATGTAAGTAGCATAGTTTGAATAAATATTTTTGAAATTTTACTATAAATAGAAACTTAGGGTCTTACAAGAGTTGGCTCAAAATTATATAGGATATCAACCTAAAATAAGGGTTAATCTGTGTAGGAAATTGAACTATTCTAATCAAGGCATATATCATCAAATCCCATAAATCATGAGATTCTTAATATCTCAACACCCCTCAAACTCAACATGTTACTGGATCAACACTAGAATTTATGAAAGATCACTAAAAATTTGTGACAAGTTGGATTCTGATAATAACTTCAAAAAACATATGGCGTAGATAGAATATTATAACAGGCTTCCAACCAAATGCAGACAGCTAGAACGCCAAGAAGACACAACAGGCCTAGGGATTTTGTCAGTGTGATGGGATGCTCACATTTTTATTCCTTACAGAAGTATTAAGAAGTCCCACATTTAAAGAATTTGAAGTGTGTCGCCACTTGACGTACCAGTTGGGCCTTCCACCTATCAACTTTAGCATTTTGGTTGGAGTCAAATTTAACGTGATATCAAAGTTGGGTTATGTCCTAATGACCCCGTCTGCCTGCCTTAGCTCCCTTCTTGGTCCACGTGCAATGTTCGTTCTCTTATCCAGTCTCCACATGAGGGGTGTTAAAGAATCACACAATGGAAGAACGTGAAGTCTATTGCCAATTGATATACTACATGGGACCCTCTTAGCTTAAACTTTTGGGTTGAAATCAAGTTTAACAAGGAAAAAAAAAATCGTTATAAGGAATAAAGGTCATGTAGGTCTCCGAACTTTCAAAAAGTCACCGATTTAGTCCCTTAACTTTACTTAGGTCCCTGAACTTCAATACTTGAGTTAACTGACGGTTAACTTTGCTAACGTGGAGCTGACGTGTCATTTGTAAATAATTAAATATTAATTTTTATTACACACGTGGGGCTGATGTGGCATTTGTTATTGGTTCACAATATTATTTTTATTAATTTATGGCATCATTTTACACATTTTTTCTTCACATTTGTCGATTTTAATTTTCAAAATGCCACGTCAGTGCCACGTGCAATGAAAATTAATATTTAATTATTTATAAATGATACATCAGCGCCACGTCAACAAAAGTTAACAGCCAGTTAACTCAAACTAACGGCATGGACCTCTTTGACCCAAAGTATTGAAGTTTAGGGACCTAAGTGGCCTATTCAAAGTATTGAAGTATCGAACTTTTTGAAAGTTCGGGGATCTACCTGACCTTTAATCCTTGTTATAATATAAGTGAAATTATATTATTGATCATAGTATTAATACATAAGAGAGACCACTTATAGGCTTGATATTTCTAAAAAGAAAGAGAATAACTAAAAAGATAACAATTGAGGAGAACATGATTTTTGGATATTATTGATAATCCAAATAATTATTATTGATTTTTGAAGTATTTTCTAAAAGTATTCAAACTCAAAGTGATAACCATGAGATTAGATGAGAAAGTTGAAGTTATCAACTGCCTCAGGGCATTGTTGAATAAAAAAACATTTCAACTACCGAATTAAAACCCTGATGCTTTCAGGCTCAATGTACAATAACCTGGACCTAAAAAAATGCAAGATCCATTCAGAATTTCAAGGACCTCAAAAGAAGTTGTCCAATCTTTTCATTTTTGAGTTTTGACAATCTTTTCATTTGAAAATAAAATGCTACTCATATTATTTGGTCAAATTCAAATTCATACATTTTTTTTTCCATCTTTTAAGGCCTTTCTTGATTTCAGCTTCTCTTGTCTATAAGATTTACCATCTTTTTCTTCTAACAATCATCAATGGCAGAGAGGCCTTATGGCTCTTGCTGATGTTGAGGGAGCACGGATTTATCTCAAACAATTGACTATAGCGCATCAAATGGCTAGTTGGGAATCCATTCAGGAGATCCTCATCAGGCATTATACACGACAACTTCTGCATGAAACATACAAGGTTAGTGTAGTCAGTTATCTATGGGCATAGTTCATGCATAGTTTCAAAATTATTTATTGTCGTTATAGTGCTGTGCTTATGAGAGTATTGTTAATAAACCCAAATTTAAAGTGCTCACGATAGTCATGGTTTTGTCAATTATTTTTGCCACCTAGTACCAGATTAAAAATCAGCTAATCTAAAACTGTTCAAACTTTTTTTTTTTTGGGTTAAATGGTGTTGCCTCCCCTGAAGTGACACCTATTTTAGGTTTAGCCCTTAATCAGCTAATCTAAAACTGTTCAAACTTTTTTCTTTTTTTTGTTTAAATGGTTTTGCCTCCCCTAAAGTGACACCTATTTTAGGTTTAGCCCTTATTCAAATTCCTAAGACAGAAATAAATAAACTGTACATACTCGGATGGGACACAACGTTACCATATACACCTAGAGAAGAGAAAAGTCATTAAACCAGATTAATGACTTGACTCTTGGGAAAAGAAACGGGGTTACCAAACAAATTGGGAACCAAAACAATAAATGAAGACGCGAAACCCTAAGAGTTCACTAAGTCGAAGGAACGCCGAGACTGCGCAACTCTACGACACCAAGGAGAGGCACTTCGGTGAGCAGGAAGGAACGGTGGCGCACCAGGCGAGGCGGCTGCCCGGCGGATCTGACATCGAAGAGGGCGTCTCTGATGGAGATTGAAGGAAGGGGGCGTCGACTCCGGTGGATCTGAGGTTGACCGGCCGTCAACACCGGCGAAACCGAGGTGATGGGCTGTGGGGCAGCCGAGATCTGGACGGTGGACAGATCCGGCCGCCGATGGAAGCACAACACCATGACGGAGGGTGCCGGAGGCGACAAGCTTTAGACGGCGACGGGCGGCTCGGTTTAGGGTTAGCCCTTAATTAGGGTTTTACCCTGTTTGAGCTCTTATATACCATTTTTTTTATCAATTAAAACCACTCAAATGTTTGTAGCCGGGTTTTATGTGCCACGTCAGCATTTGTTGACACGTTATCACGCCAAGTCAAATTCACCGTTCACGTGTGCATGCCACATTAGACAAAAGGTTGTGTTTCATTATTTTTTACATTACAGACAGCCAAAACGGTATTGTTTTAGCTGTGAAAATGATAAAAATGAAACGGTATGATGACGTGGCATACACGTGGATTCCGTGTATGACATGACACCTAATTATTTAATATTTTTCAACGACCAGTCGACAAATGCTGATGTGGCACCTAAAAGTTGGCTACAACTGTTTGCGTGAGTTTAATTGATAAAAAAAATGATGTACAAGGGCTCAAACAAGCGAAAACCCTAATTAGGGGCTAAACTAAAAAAAGCGACAGTCCAGGGGAAGCAAAACCATTTAATCCTTTTTTTTAAGTTGAACTTTTCAAAGTTAAATGTGACTCTAGAGTACTGTTGGAAAAATGAAACCGAACTTTAAAGTGGTACCTTGATTTTTATGGCGTACGATTTATTTATTTATTTATTTTTTGAGTGTAGTGGACAGCTAAGCGGGACAAAATGAATAATTTTACTGACCAGCCAAATAAGTAGTTATGCATGAGAAGTCTTGGTGTGTGACAGATTGAAAGAGCTGAAGTTTAAAAGGGAATATGATTCTTGATCCTAATTAGAATTTTGAAGTTTGATCATTAAGATTATTAGATTCTGATCAGTTTACCAACTTCCTGATGGCAGTAGCAAGTTTTGTTCTGGTGCTTAGTACCCCAAGAAAGAAACTTCAGTATGTTATTGGTAGACATTGGAAACTTAAGCTGTATTAAGTTCCCTTCCACGCAGGCATTAGCTTAAATAGCAGTGATCTATAAATGTCACATCATGATGCTGGTGGAACCAGATAGTCAGGCTATTTGTTGACTTGTATAAAAATACATAAACTAAAAGAATCAAGAACTTTACTGAGAGTACTCTGCTAACACAATAATGATCACCTAATGATTAAATACCCTATCTTATCAACTTTTTCTGTGTTGCGCGATTCCTGCTTATGTTCTTGCCTGTATTGGGCCCTGAAAATTTGATGTGAACAAAATATTTTAAGCGCAATATTGATTCCTGGTTATACTCTTATCTTGACGTCTACAAAATTTTCTGCCGTGTAAAACGACATAGCTTTACTTTGCTTAAAGTCCATTTTTGATAAAGATATATAATACAACTCATCACATAGTTTATCCAATTAATTGGTTTCCTAGAAAGTGTCACAAGGACAACTGATTGTGCTTTTGCCTTGTGCTAGTGGATGATCAAGCCTATTTGTCTTCCAAAAACCTTTTCCTTCAGCGCCTCTGTTGGAACGTGCACTGAAGTAATGTTACATAGTTTCTAAGTTAACATTTTTTTACGATTCTTGTATATCTGTAGGTGTTTGGATCAGCTGGTGTAATCGGTAATCCAATGGGGTTTGCAAGGAGTTTGGGTCTTGGCATCAGAGATTTTCTATCAGCCCCTGCAAGGAGCATTTTGCAGGTATCTTCTACTAGTATTTATTGGAGCTTCTTCTGTTATGTGAATATTTATAACAAGCTTTTGTTTTTACAGAGCCCTACCGGTCTTATTACTGGCATGGCTGAAGGCACCACTAGCCTTGTAAGTAACACTGTCTATGCCTTAAGTGATGCTGCAACTCAGTTCACTAAAGCTGCACACAAGGTATTTCAACATCTGATTTTATTTGGGTGGTTCTGTGGGTTGATTTCTACAGAGAATTAAATAAGATGACTTTTGCTTGTAGGGCATTGTTGCATTTACTTTTGACGACCAGGTTGTTGCAAGAATGGAATCCCAGCAGATGGGTGTGGCTTCCCATAGTAAAGGTTTGATAAACGAAGTCTTGGAGGTATGCTTTCATTATCTGTATATAAAGGCATGTTTTCACGTAGCTCTAGTAAATTTAGCAAACTGTACTCTTGCATTGTCCTACTTCGTATAGCCCATAGTGGAGAGAAATGCTACCACTTTAAGCAATTAAAAGTTCCTACATTGTGCTCCTTCCATGTACTCCAACAAATTTTTATCAAGAACAACTTGAAGATACTTTTTGTTATTCCCTTACTCTGCTTATCTTCCATAAATTCATAACGACCTTGACTGTCATAATAAAATTGTAGGCATGACAGATCAGAACCATGCCTCATTCCCTTGCTACTCTGCAGTATTATAATAAGTGTTAAATTTGATTAATGGGCTACACATCATGGCTTGGGCTTCCACTACTAAAAGGTCAACCTTGTTAGTAGGGTTTCACTTGCACCATTATATTTATATGTAGCTCACTTTTTCATATTTATCCAATGTGGGACATTATAACCCACTTCAACAACTAGTAACCTAAACCTTCTTTCAAGGTTGTCTACTGTCAGCGTCAGCAACCTCTTCCATAATGTATTCTGAAGAAAGAAAAAAATATATGTATTAGTATAATAGCAACTAGTTTATGGGTCTGAGCCTTAATTGTAGGTAGCTGCCTTTTGACATGAGTATTTAAATGGCCATCTCCTAACCCTTTAGTGGTTGGAGTTTTGTGCATTGGGCCACCTTTAGCTACAAGTTTATCTCTCTTCTTTGACCCAGAATCTTAAGGGAACAAAGAAAGAAGTATAGCTTAGTATTTATATATTATGTACAAACTTCAGAGATCCAATGGATAATGTAGTTGCAATGTTCCTTAACTATCATGTACGAAATGTCGGATCTTATTTGTTGAGTTGCTGATTCTTCTAATATGTGCATTGTGCATAATGCTGTTAGTATTGACATGTGTTACTAATTTTGATTCAGGGGCTTACTGGTCTCCTTCAATCACCAATAAAAGGAGCTGAGAAGCATGGTCTACCTGGAGTCCTTTCGGGTAATGTACTTCAAAAATGTTGCACATGTAAATTAGTATGGCCTTCGGGATATCACAACTTGTCCAATAGACCATTCAGATGAACAGGAACTATAACTTCAGAATTATCAGATGTTGAGTAATAGTAGATGCCTTGTTGACAATGTTTTGTTGCTGCTGCTTGCTTTCATTCAGGAATAGCACTGGGAATTACAGGAGTTGTGGCAAGACCAGCAGCAAGTATCCTTGAAGTCACTGGAAAAACTGCACAGAGTATCAGAAACCGAAGTAGGTTTTACCAAACAGGACCTCAACGCTATAGAATTCGTCTTCCTAGGCCTCTGAGCAGAGAACTGCCTCTAAGGCCTTACTCATGGGAAGAAGCAGTAGGGGCATCAGTACTTGTGGAGGCTCATGATGGAGTGAAGCTCAAGGATGAAGTGTTGGTTATGTGCAAAGCACTTAAGCAAGCTGGGAAATACGTCGTCATTACAGAGAGACTGATTTTAATTGTTAGCTGCTCCAGCCTTGTGAACTTGGGCAAGCCCGAATTTAGTGGCGTTGCAGTTGATCCCGAGTGGGTCATGGAGTCAGAAATTGGTCTAGAGAGTGTGATCCATGCAGATTGTGACGAGGGGGTGGTACACATTGTTGGAAGCAGTTCAGATGCTATATTAAGGCAAAATCAGCACCATTCAAAGAAAGGTAGTGGTGGTGGTGGTGGTGGAGGAACAAGGACAAAGAGATGGAATAATATCCCGACGCCTCTGCCACTTTTTCAGACAAATTTGGAACTGGCTTCCATGGAAGAAGCAGAGTGCTTGTTAAGAGTTTTGTTGTCTACCATTGAACAGGGGAAGGAAAGAGGATGGGGCAGTGCTCATCTTCTGCACCAAAGTAATATCAAGTAGGTTGGAAAATACTTTACTTTTTTTTTTTTTTTTTTTTACGACTCCGCTTGAAATGCAACCCTAGCCCACCTCATACGTACAGGCTTGCCCAAACAGCCAACTTGCCCCACCTCATACGTACAGTCTTGTAGTTTAATTTATATACTAACTGGGGTTTTAGGAAGCTAACTTTGCCCTTTTTTGTGGTCATGTATTTAGTTTGTGTTGTAATTGTTATGCAGATAGTTGACTGATAGGAAAGAAACAATCAGTTTCACTGTTACAAGTTTGATTGGTTTATTTGTATATTGGATCAGAGAGACCGGTTATCATGTGGAACTTTTGCAAATGTACATATATCACCAGTTGCAATATATTATATGCTGGTTTATCATTTCTCAGCAGTTCGGTTATGGCACAAGTTTTATTTTGAGAAAAATTAAGTAGAAGTTAGTGTTGTATACATCATCCAATTTTTTTAAAAAAATTACCAAGATTTAATTAAATGTATTATTTTGATATTTTATTCTTTCAAAAAAGTTATTTTTATCCCTCTCTCTTCATACGTAATAGATTTATATTGTTATGGCCAAAGCGTATTAGGCTTGTACAATAATATCGTGTATCATGCACTTATGAAACACATATATGTTAGATAGGTTGCGTTTACAGACTAATGAACAGAATGTTGTTGAAAAAGAAACACAGAAGAATAAAGAATTATCAATGAAAAAATAAATCTTTGTAGAAAATAGAAAATATGACGATTATTTTAAGACTGATGAGGTATACATATTAATGATACTAATGAGAGCCACAGATACAATAATCACTATTCAGACTATGCAAATTAATGAGAGCCAACAAATACCTCTAACTAATGAAAACAGTATAAAACAGTCTTGCCTTTTAAGAGGTGAAAATATTTTCAATAACTACCAACAAGATTGTTCCTGATCGCAATCAACTTTGCAAGAGCACCACTACCCTTCATTCGATCTCTTGCCATTTCTTCCGAACATGAAATTCAAATTCCAAATATCTCAATCAGCGACTCAATAACCTTGTCATTTTCTTTAGCATCCTCTTCTCGTCCTTCAACAAGTGTCGCTTCTGTGATTTTTGCAACTTGGTCGGGCAATGCCATCTTCACATAGTTATGAATGTTCATCTTGTCATCAAACATGTCATCGGTAGGCTTTTTCCCTGTGAACATCTCAAGTAGGAGGATACCGAAGCTATACATATCACCATGAGTCGACACCTCACTTCCCATGCCATACTCTGCATTCACACATAATACAATGAAGTTATACTCTTTCATATATAGTATGTACAT
Source organism: Pelargonium myrrhifolium (assembly GCA_036897405.1). NCBI lineage: Eukaryota > Viridiplantae > Streptophyta > Magnoliopsida > Geraniales > Geraniaceae > Pelargonium > Pelargonium myrrhifolium. The sequence goes on along the minus strand of JAYMTK010001234.1, from coordinate 5,048 downwards.
CAAAATATTTGAAACAATATCAAGTAACAAGAGTAGATAGCCACATACAGAATAAGCATACAAGACTTAAAGAATGAGATATGATCATAATTACCTGGAGCAGCATAACCAACTGTTCCTCTTACACCGGTTGAGCTTGTTTGGTTTGTTGACAGTTTATTGGTTCCCTCCGAAAGGAATTTCACCAATCCGAAGTCACCAACCTGTGCTGTCATTTCATCATCCAAAAGAATGTTGCTTGGCTTAAGGTCACAGTGAGCAATTGGTGTTTGGCAATGTCCATTATGAAGATAATCCAATGCGCAAGCTACATCAATGGCAATGTTCAATCTATGGCGAAGATTTAAGCTCCTTGCAGTCTCGCGGGAGTCTTCCAATTCTGAAGCAGGATGCAACCACTTTTCTAGGCTCCCGTTGTCCATAAACTCGTAAATTAGAGCCTTGAACTCATTACCCTGAGAATCAATGCTTGAACAAGCAGTCATTACCTTCACAAGGTTTCGATGCCTAATCTTTCTCAGGGCCTCACACTCGACCATGAAACTCTTAGAAGCTCCTCTTCGCTGAAGGTTGAACACCTTAATAGCGATATTTCTCTCAAGATTTATTGTTCCTCTGTACACAGAAGCATAACTACCCCCTCCAATCAAATTAGTCGAAGAAAATCCATCAGTAGCTTTAAAAAGCGTTTGATACGACACCTGCAAGATTAAACTCTCCGAAGAGCTTGAAACATTTCTCTCACTTTTCCTTCTTAACCACCATAGAGTTAGTGAAGTAACTACCAGAAATGATGCAAGAATGAATGCTAAAACAATAGGGATTACAAATTTCAGCTTCAGACTCCTCTTCTTTTGCTCCCCAAAAGCACATATTGGGAGGTTAAGTTGTGGAGGTCCTCCACAGAGCATACTGTTTCCTACTACTGAAGTTGCATTTGCATTCTTGAAGATACCTCCGCTGGGTAGCATTCCCGAAAAATTATTAAAAGACAAGTCCAGAATTTGTAAGGCAAAACCCTCAAGAAACTTTGGAACATCACCTGACAAATTGTTGTGAGAAAGGTTCAAATATTGCAAACCTCTCAACCCATCAAAAGATGAAGGAATGGTTCCATGAAAGAAGTTTCCATCCATGCCTATCCCATCCAGACTCTGACACTTGCCAAGATCGCTAGGAATTGCACCTGATAGCATGTTTTGAGAAACATCCAACTGACCAAGTTGCTTCAAATTTCCAATTTCCACGGGAAGAGGACCCGTCAAATGGTTTAGAGACAAGTTGAGTACGAGCGATAAGGATGAGATAGTGAAGATTTCTGCAGGTATGAGACCGGTGAGATTGTTATCAGCAATTGATAAGAGCAACAAATCTTGACATTTTCCCAAACTTGAAGGAATGCTACCATGTAACTTGTTTCCTGATAATGTGAGCTTGTTTAGTTTACTTAAATTTCCAATTGAAGATGGAATATTTCCTATGAACTCATTGTCATGAAGATACAATAAATGGAGCCTTTGGAGCTTTGAAATATCTTCAGGAATGGCACCGGACAATTGGTTTCCCCAGGCTGCAAAGATCTCCAAACTTTCAAGATTTCCTATATTGCCCGGAAGTCCACCAACAATTTGATTGCTCTCAAATGCAAGATTCCTTAGTGTACTCGACGATAAGTTGGCAATTGAACCTGGCAAGAAGCCTCCAAGATTGTTGCCGCCAAGAAGCAGTGTATGTAATCGAGTGGCATTGGTTAGAGTGGACAGAAATCTCAAGTCCCCTTCCTCTGCAAACCCGAGATGGTTACTAGTTGCCACCAGCATATCCAGGTCATGAAGCTTCTCCAAATTTGGAACTTGGCCTGTAAGATAGTTTGAATAAAGAAGAAACGTTTGGAGGTTCAAGGCATTAGATATCGAAGGGGGGATGGATCCAGTGAATTGGTTATCAAAAATGCGAAGGGATGTGAGACTGGGAAACATGTTGCCCAATTCCGAGGGAAGATTCCCATGGAGTTGGTTCGCGTTCACAGCGAAGGACTCTAAAGAGGAGAGATTGAAAATGGATAGAGGTATTGTACCATCAAGACCATTATTAGCTAATGAAAAGAAGAAGAGTTTTTTCAATTGGCCAAGAGAATATGGTATTCTTCCACTAAGATGATTTCCTGCTAAAGAGAGTACCTGGAGGGATGATAAATTCCCCAAAGAATTTGGAATTTCTCCAATAAGGTTGTTTTTCCAAAAATAGAGTAACTCAAGCTTCATCAGTGAACCAATCTGCGCCGGGATCTTGCCTGACAGAGTGTTGTACGCCAAGTCGATTCTGAGGAGGTTGAGGCAACCTGACAAGTTGGCAGGAATTTCTCCGACAAGTGAATTGTTATTCAAAAACATGAATTGCAGTCTACGCAAACGGCCAACTTCTGCAGGGATTTTGCTGTAGAGGCTATTGCTGCGGAGATCAAGGTATCTGAGGAAGGTTAAGTTTCCAATGTGTGGAGATATAGGCCCTGACAAAGCAAGTGATCCTAGGCTCAGAGTAGTGACTCTTTGGTGCTGGAGACCACATGTAACACCATTCCAATTACAAAAATGGATGGAACTGTTCCATGAGGTCATGGCACCAAGAGGGTCATAAACGCTGGCCTTGAATTCCAGCAACGCTGATCGATCAGTCTCATTGTTATGAATTGCAGAAGTGGATGCAGAGTGAAAGCAAAATAACAAGATTGATGAATAAAAGAGTATGGAATCCATATGAAGAATGAGGAAAGAAAGGTCTACCGGAAAGATTTGAGTGTGGTTGATAGTTTTGTAACAGAGTATATATTTTATCAGAACTTGTTTAGTTTGTAGTTTGTACATTAACTTGCATATGATATTGCTCTTAGACGTCATGGCTTACTGAAAATACAACATTTCAACATAGGAATAGTTGATGGTGAAATTAGAATATAAATTTAAGAAATGATGGGATTAGCATGTCCATATCACTGAGTAGTTACTGGGCTCCATGTCACACCTAAGAGTCCAAAAATGACAAAATGTGGATAAAATGTCCGAGAATGGCATTATTCGTTGTGGAGCTAGCTAGCCAAGTGAACGAATAGATATCAGTGCTGGTGTAACAATTTAATATGTCTAATTGTTGAAATAAATTATGTGTGCATTAAGGTTGCAACTTGCAAGTAATTAATAAGTTATTGTGTATGCCATTTCTTCTAATCCAGCCTAATGCTACGAGCCACACATAAAACACGAAATTTGAGGAAAATTTAATAATACAAGAAAATTGACTAAGATCGATCGTATGTATTCTACACAAGAATGGACTTTTCTTGATATGTATGTATGTAGAAAAATAATGGATATATACAACGTAAACTTTGGGTTGGAAATTAAATAGTGTATGCATGCCACTAAACACCACCAACCAACTCAACATCAAGATTATAAGTTTTTCTCTGAAAAAAAAAAAATGGTGCTGGAGAAGAAAAGTTGGTCAATCATAAGTTGACACATGACATTTTATATGATTTGTTTGCATATTTTAGATACTTAGCTATCATATAAAAATAAACATGACATAAAAAGATTTTTCTTTTGCACAGGTGTAATTAATTTCTTCTACTATGAATATTACTCAGGTTAGTTCATGCTGCAGGCTACTATTGTTTCTGAAATGAAATTTATCAGTATGAAATGTTGCATATACTTATTAGTATTCAGTACATACTATCCAAAAGCACACCGAATTGACCCGAGCACGACTCGGTCTCCTGCTAATTGTCATTCTTGAATCTCAAGTAATGATCGAAATTGTTGTAGGAGCCAGAGTATCTACTGGAACATTAGATTTCTCTCCTCTTTACTTCCCTTGTAGAAGTTTAATTACATGACAAATGCTACTCCAAGAATATATATATAGACATAATGTAACTCAGTAGTAAGACTTGACAGCATAAACATACATCACACAACATTCAATTGTTAAATCTTGAACATGTGATAGTTGAACTTAATTACATGAAGAATAAAAAGAAGCAACACACATAAATCATGTATATATGCAACTAACAATACCTTTGATGAGAGTCCAAAAATGCCTTCAATAATCAAAAGCACAATAACTAGTACACCTCAAATATGCAAATAACAATACCCTTAATGAGAGCCAACAAATGTGCGCCTCCAACAGTCAGGACATCTGTGGGGAACCCCTTCTTGGTGCCTGCGATGTGAAATTAAAATGGTAGAACAGTCTAGAAGTTTTCATATGTATTTATATGGCAATCACTAGCTAGGCAATACCTGTTGATGACCAATTCCCCGTCCGCCAATGAGTTTGTCTCGGATGACAATCAACTTAGCAAGAGCAGCACTAATGTCCATCCGCTCTTTTGGTGTTTCTTCTGAACATTCAATTCCAATTCCAAATATCAGAATCAGCGACTCCATAGCCATGTGATTTCTTTCACTGCCATTATTAGCATCCTCTTCTCTTACTTCAACAAGTGTTGGCTCTGTAATCTCTGCAATTTTCTCGGGCAAAGCCATCTTGACATAGTTGTGAAGGTTCATGTTGTCATCAAACATGCCATCAGTAGGCTTTTTTCCCGTAAACATCTCAAGTAGGAGGATACCATAGCTATACATATCACCATAAGTCGACACCTCACTTCCCATGTCATACTCTACAATATTCACACATAACTAACTTTAACACATTGTATATAATTATCTAACATTAGATTCCTTGTGAGATTTCAGAACTTCAAAAGTTATGGAAAATGTTAAGCATGTTTAAAGTTATAAGCTAATTAAACTCCTTCAAGTTATCATCAACAAAACCTTAAAGAATGTGATATTTACCTGGAGCAGCATAACCGATTGTTCCTCTTACTCCTACAGAGCTTAAGTTCGTTGACAAGTTATTAGCTCCCTCCGAAAGGAATTTCATCAATCCAAAGTCCCCAATGTTGGAATTATCCCTATTTAAAGGGGGTAATTTGGTCATTTTGTCATATGGGGCAAAATGGTAATTTTGGG
>JAYMTK010001233.1:0-17116 GCA_036897405.1 Pelargonium myrrhifolium | reverse complement strand
GTTTGCCCCAGACAGTATTGTTCATTTTATTCCAGCGTATTTGGCTTAAAAAATTTTTTTTAAATTTCAAAAAAAAAAAAAAACAAAATGATTCAGCACAAGTTTTTGAGATTATTGGCTAAGCAATATAATTATAAAGATACCTTTGTCAAACGACCATACGTCCATACTTTATAAGGTTCATCTACAAGTACCAAAAAAAAGAAAAAGATAAGAGTTGAGTCAGTAGACCCAAAATACTCTGGCCCAACCCATCAATTTTGTAACCCTAAACCGACACTAACTCACATCATGATTCATTGATTCATGACTCGTCCCCAATTCCTTATATGAAAAATTCGTTCAACGGCGTCGTTTGCGGGGAGTGAACGAGTCGAGAACCTCATCTAACTCAGTGACCGTGTAAACAAAACCAGATTGCTAGGGTTCTAAATTGCAAAATCAAACGGCGTGACCACACCACCTCCGGACACAAAACAACGAGTCTCAGCTCCGAGCAACAACTCAGTTCCAAAGCTACGAACTATAAAGGTACGAACTTTGCATCCTGTTTCGCTTCATGTTCCCAGAATTGCGAGCTTTAATTTCTCCTTTACCATTTTTTTGTTGCTCATTATTTCAGTGATTGCTTCCACTTTTCTCCAATCATGTCGTCTCTGAGGAACGCTGTTCATAGGAGGGCTCACAAAGAGCGAGCTCAACCGTAAGTTATCGCATTGATATTTTTGCAGTATTTTTTTTTTTTGTCACTAAGCCGTTGTGTCTGATAATGGGTTTATGTTTTTTTATGTGTCAGTGAACATAGGAAAAAATTTGGGCTACTCGAGAAGCACAAGGACTATGTTGTCCGAGCAAAGGCGTTCCATCAAAAGGAGCAAACTTTACGGGTATTGTTTATTGGCATTGCTGCTTGTTATTTTGATTAATGGATTCTGAAACATTGTGTTGATACATGGGATGTGGGTGCTTTTGTTTTGCAGAAACTCAAGGAGAAAGCAGCATTCAGGAACCCAGATGAATTTTACTTCAAGATGATCAAGACTAAAGTTGTTGATGGTGTCCATAGACTAGAGTAATACAATTTTATTGATTTCTGTATCATACCCTTTTCTTATTGTTATCTCTAGTGAGCTATAATAGTAAAGCTTCTATTTTTCGGTTGTAGGGGTGAGGACAGCAAATATACTCACGAAGAACTCCTGCTGATGAAGACTCAGGATATTGGATATATTCTTCAGAAAGTGCAAAGTGAAAAGAAGGTAACTTGTAGTGGATTGGTTTTGTGTAGTTTTTTTTTTGTTCATTACTCTTATGGCAGTTCAATTGTTTGCTACAGAAAATTGAAAGGCTAACTGCCATGCTGCATTCTCTTGATAACCAACCTTCAACCAAACATGTTTACTATGCTGAAGACAGGTTTGAACTTGGTTAACTTCTATGTTCTAAAGTAATGCTATCATTTTGCCTATGTTGATCCGAGCAATGCAGAGTTATGTAGTTTTTCCAGTTGCATATTGATATTGATTCTGGTTAATGCATATGTCCTTAAATTCACAATAATTCTCTCTGCAAAATAAATTTGAATTTTTTCCGCAGTAATTATTCGTATATTTGCACTACAGCCATATTCAGATTTTAAAGTATTCATATATTTTGAGTTTTTTCTTGTCAACTTTTACTTGAGCTAGGTTTGGATGATTAAGATAGTATTTGCCCCTAGGTCTATTTAGTTGGTAAATGAGAGGGGTGGGGTTGGGAATAGATATTAGGTTCACATCATATCTTTAAGGCAGAGAAGGAGAAAAATTACTGAGATAATACCTCTGATGGAGCTTGAGATAAAACATAAATGTTCACAGCTCCAGTCTTCTTCTATCCTCTTAAGAATTTGCAAATGTCGCGTGCCTTGCTGCATAATTTTGTTATCCTTTTGAATCGTTGCTTGATTTGTTTTTCTTTCATTTATTCATCACATGTGATAGATATGTCAACTGGTATAATTCAAAAGTAGTTTCTTAGCTTTGAACCATGTAATCCTTAATCTCTAAGGAGCTTTAGACTTAGGATTAGGGTGTCAAAGGAATTATTTTCTTATCAGTAAGTGAGGCTCAAGTGTGTTTATTGTGCTTTTTGAGTTCATCTATAATATAGTCATATTGCTTGAGAATTATGTTCTCTTTTGTATCTAAAACTGGCTACTACGCGTGGATGGGTGTTTTCTTATGCCCATAGAGGCTATCTTTGCATTTCTGCGCCGTTCTCTTTTGTATTTAAAATTGGCTACTATGTGTGCCTAGGTGTTATATTATGCTATTAGGGGCTATTTTTGTAGTCTATGTACAACTACAAAACAATAGATAAGGCTTAAACAGAAATTGGCTTATTTCTAGATTAGCAGAATTGCAAGTCATACTTCTCCAAGTTATTTTGATATGCAATTAGTTGCTACTATCAAATGCTTTTTAAGAGGTAATTTTGTCAATAGATTGTTCACCTGTAAATGGATGTAACTTGGGGATAGGGCTGTTTTTTTATCAGTGCATTACATTTTCCATTTTTTTTCATGATGCTTTATCATATAATAGCAAATAATTATTCCCCTTCATTTGACAATTGTTGCCAGATTCTTTTTGTCCCTCATGATTATTTTTTATTTTATTTTTGATGTAGAGAGGAGGCTAAAGAAATACAGTCACGATCTTCTCAAAGCAGATCAGTTCCTGGTTTGGAGGAACTTCCTAGTAAAATAAAAAGGTAAAGCAAGATAGCGAACTATTATAAGTTTATAATTTTATATTTGAAAACAAAGTGATTTTAAAGTATTGTGCAATTATCGTGTGAGAATTGGGTATTAGCATAATCCTATAGAACATGGACATTGAAAAAAAAATATAATGTTTATTGCTCTATCTGTCCCAAAATGAGCGTACACTTTCCATACATAATTTTTCCTGTGAAAACTTGGGGGTGGTTTGATCAGTGTTTGCCTTCCCTCACGTGCCCCTATATGACTTTGTTGTAACAAACTTAAGTAGTTTTAAATTACTTATCATAGGTATTACTTCCTCCGTCCCAAAATAAATGTCCGCATTCCATATTTTGTGAAGATTGAGGATGAGTTAGTTACAACTAAGCTTTTACTTGTAACTAATGCATCCTCGCGTGCTCTTCTTTTAACAAACACAAGGTGTTCTCACTCATTCATTTTAGGAATATTGTTGATGATTCATGCATAACTAACTAACTAAAATAGAAAGTGGACAATTATTTTGTAACAATATTTTATTGAGAAAGAAATACTCCCTCCGTCCCAAAATGAGTGTCCTCCTTTCTAATTTGAGAAGAATTAAGGAGAAGTTAGTGTGGTATGTTTACTATTGTATCCTCATGATCATGTGTTGAGAGATCCTATCTAACTTTTTATAAGGGTATTAGTGACAATTCATGCATAACTAACTTACTTGAAAAGGAAACAAGACACTCATTTTGGGACAAAAATGCAAATGAAACAGGACACTCATTTTGGGACGGAGGGAGTAATTATTTTGGGATGAAGTGTGTATATCTCAACTGGTATTTTATTGATATTTTATCAAACACAAAGCATAACTAACGTGTTAAAAAGGAAAGTGAACTCTCATTTTGGCAGAGGTAGTGGTACACTTGAATTTTTTTTTTAGTTTAGTCAACTTGAACCTTTGGAAGTTGTTTAATAATTGAGTTTTACACTTTTACTCAACCTTTGCCTCGTCTTTGGAATCTTGTATGGATTAACTAGGTTCTGTACATGTGATTCTGTAAGCCTGTTTCAGGTCCTTCATCCCAAAACCATGTATTCATATTGATTTCCATGTGCAGGAAAACAGCTGCCTCCTACAGAGAGCTAGAGGCCAGAAAGAAAAGAGTAAATGAATTGGAGAAAATATATATGGATATGGCCATGCAAAAGGAACTACAGGTTCATTTTCAGCTTACTTGTATTTTGACGGGCTGTTTGGTTAGTCGTATAAATTCTGGGACTCAAATATCCCATATGTTGTAACAGAAAAAAGGCCGGAAGCGCAAACTTCGCGAAGATGAGATTGTGTGCCCAACCTCCAAACCAGTATACAAGTGGCGCCCTGAACGAAAGCGGTGAATTTGTACGTCTTAGTACTCCTTAATTGTTCAAAGTAAAGCCCATGCTTTTCAGAAGGATTCTCCGACTGTAAATACTCAACTAACTACATTTCTTGGCCATTTCAGGATTGTGAATATAATCATCCTGTCTTGTAGCATGTTGGCTATAAATTTCAACATAAGTGGAATTAGCTGGTGATAATATCCCAAGATAACCGAAGAAGCTGAGACTTTGAAACAATGCAATTTTGTAGACACCCGAGCACTTGTCCGTTATTATTGTTGTTAAATTTTGTCGTGTTTGTATATTTTGGATATTGGTTGAATGGGAGAAGATGCTTCCTGGAAGCCATCTATGATATGAAGAAACATATATTATTGGATTCTCCTGCATTAGATTTATAGCTTGTTTTGTTTTCTTATCCTACCAATCATGACTTCTTCCAGGTTAGTCCCGTAGTTCTCCAGCACTGTTTATTCACAGATTGGGCGTGCGAGTTATGTTTGTGTGTCGTGCTGTAAGTTTGTGTTTCAGGACCTAACGCAAACACGAACATGGCACGATTACGAATATAAACGCATTTGACACAACATTATTGAATATGTTATTAGGATTAATTCACAATTATACCCTTTATTGTGTGTTAGGCGTGTCACAACAGCTAATTAATTGTGTTTGCGTGATTTAGAGGTCCAATATTGTTACTAAACACGTTGAGTTTACCGACATAAACACGACACGAATGCATAATGTGAGCTCAAACGACACGAATGCATAATGTGAGCTCAAACTAGAATGAGAATACTTGTTCCACTTCTTTTTCACTTTATTAAAAGGAGTTTAAAGACAAAAGCATGCATATTGTTTAGTTCTCTGTTTTCTTCACCTACAAAAAAGCTTTTTCCTTACATATTTTCTGTTTTAGAGAATCTGATTAGTAAAGCATCATCCAATAAAAACAAATTCTCGAGAATGATATGCTGCTACTTTTGCGAAGAATATGTTCTCATAGTTTTCCATGATAACTCACTTCAAAATTTTAATCTTCTTTTCTACTCTAAATCTCGCACTCCAGTTGTTGCTCTTTTTCACTTTTTACTTTAAAAATAAGGAGATTTTAGCCAGTGTAACGTAATTTCGTTTGTATCCAAAAGACGCGTGATAATAAAAAATTAGAGGATACTAATAAATTTAGAAGAAAATGAATTTAAGTCAATTAATTTTTTGTTTAAGTTAAGCCAACAAGTGAATTTAGAGGATACTAATAAATACAAATATGACCATTATAGAGACTATTTATGTTCAAGTTCCTCAAATTTAGAAAATTCTCAAACTTCTAGGACTGCAATTTAGAGGCTCTTTTCAGATATGATGACGAAAACGGATTCAATCTCCACAAACCGAGAACAAACCAACCTAAACGTTGGTTGTCGATTCTCGAAACATGACACGTGACATTTTTATTTATCCAGCCAACAACATGGAACAATTTGGTTTAAAAATAATACTGTAGGGACCAATCTAGACTATCTAGTCCAGTTAAAGTTGAGGTACTAAATTAGTCTATTGATGAAAACTACATACAATTACTTGATGAAAACTCACATTGGTTTTGAAACCTGAGGGACCTGAGTGCATAAAAATAGAAAGTGAGCTCAAAATAGAGTCTAATTAGAAGTTGGAAAAGTTTAGACGTGTCCTTTCTCGAAAAGGGTAAGATTGAGATTGTCTTTAATGGGACCATCCACGTTTTCACAGTTGAGAAAGAGAAACAAAGCTTAGCCATCTCATTCAAAAACCTCCATTACTGCTTGCTTGGACCAAGCCTACTCTGTAGACTGTAGAGTAATGTCCACACTCTAATTTTAAGCCTCTACGGAACTCAACTTCATCTTCTTAATTTTCAATTCATTGAAACCAAAAATGGCCGAAGAGCCATTGCTGATCAACAACGAAGGCGTTTCTTATTTCGAGAACTGTCCTGGTTGTCAGATTGACAAGCTTAATCACTCCAATCCTGCTATTCCATTCAAGATTTTCTTCCTTGTAGCTCTTCTCGTGCTTTCTGCAGGTTCGTTGCCTTCCTACAATGTCTTCTTCTTCTCCTCCATCTCTATATTTAATGTTTGGGTTTGCTCATAGTCTTCATGTTCTATTTTATGAAATGATAGTTCAAAGATTGGTTTCTATTTTCAGAAATAATATTGACATTTCTATTTTCTAATCTTCTGCAATTGGGAATGAACTCACTTTTTCATGGATGCCTAATTGATTCTCCAAACACAGTTGGAGCTAGTACTAGTGAATTTCTGTTCTGTCCTGTGCCTAATTCTTTACATGAAATGTATGGTTCAGACTGTAGAGTCTGATGGATCATGTCATGTCCCATTGTGGACGAGTTCAACTATTGGAGATATTAATTGCATTTATATATTCTTTTATTAGTCAGAAGCCTCTTTGGTTGGAATCAATTTTCCATTATTATCCAGAATGATGATTTTTTTTTTATTGTCATTCAATTCTTTAATATATCTTTCTTATGCTCCCACTCTTTACAGCTCTGCCAATATCATCACTTTTTCCTTTCCTCTATTTCATGGTACGTATGTTACTTTTTAGAAATTATATTTATTTTCTGATTAATTGTGCCTACTTTCTACTAACAGATCAAATACGTATGCTTTTTGTTCCTACTCAAACCTTCATGTTTCCCATCTTTCATATCTAAGGGTGTACACTGTGATGCGCTTGTTTTCGATGGTCAACAAAGCGTACTAGATTGTTGTTCTCGTCTTGTCCACGTGTCAATGAGTTTTCCTAAGTGTAGAGTTCTCTGAGACCAAATCTCTTTGTTCGATGTCAATAACCAATGTCAGGGTACGTCGGGTTATAGTGTTTTGGAACCTGTGACTTGCGAGGCAACACACTGAAAGAATGGGACCTCAGAGGTGTTTTCGGGTCACTGCCTTAGGTTGTAAGAATGAGATCTTGGTCAGAATACACAATTCCTAGAGAGCGTTTTAGAGAGAGAAAGTGGATACGTGAGAATGAAGATCCCATTCTCTTACAAAGAGGAAGGTATTTATACTAACTTCAAACCCTTGCCACAGTCGACCCTTGATTGGCCAATAGTGAGGTGGGGTCCACTCTGAGCCCACTTTGGTGGTTTGGAGCTCTAGCTTTCCGGGCGCGCGAGCGCTGAGTGAGTTTGTAGGGTGCTTGTACGCCCCTCGTGCGCTGAGGTGCATGTCGAAGCCCCTAGAAGCCTCCACGCGGGGCAAAATCCTAGGATTTCAAGACTCACGAGATGTCGTTGAGTTCAGTTGGCGAGGGAATGGGCCTTCGAAATAACTTGGGGAGGTGAGGTGATATGGGCCTTCAGGAAAATCCGTTCTACTTCACAACCTTTTTGGTGCCCTTGGACAAGCCTTGGACGTGAAGGATGTGGCGAGTGTCATGCGGGTGGAGCTTTGTCACGACAACCAATCCCCTTGTCGTGACAGGGGATGTACATCCGTGGAGAGGGAGCTGGCGGACGGGCATACATGAGGATGGTTGGCCTACCTCTGTCACGATAGGGGTTGTACATCCAAGCGAGGTTGGCTGGCCGCCCTTTGTCGCGACAACAATATGCTTGTCACGATAGAACCTAGCGTGGCGACGAGTTTGGCTTGGTTTCTTATGCTTCTTGGTCTTTGTCATGGCCAATGGGGCTTGGCTTCTTATGCTTTGGCGTGTTGACGTATAGCGGTCGGATGTACAATGTGCCTGGGTGCGCTGCGACAGACATGGCGGGTGATGATGGACTCGGCGTCGTGGCTTGTGGACAGTTCTCGGGAGCCATGTTCGGGAAGCACACCCGCGGGACCTTGGTCCGAGAGCGAGTTCGTAGGCCGTGGCCCAGGAGCTAGCCCGAAATGACGCATTCTTGTTGTAGTGAGATAGAGCCGACGTGGCGCCCTATTGTCACTCGTCAGGTAGACTTACGATTTTTCGGGTAGCATCAGTTGCCCCCCATCCCTCTCCAAGCAATTCTAATTTATAGGTGTCACGCCGGAATAATTTTATAAAAATAGGAAAGTGCACTCTCTTTTTGGAACCGAAGGAGTTCATATTAAAGATTAGATCAGAAATAGAGTCAACTCTGTTTTCTTTGATGACTGTCTTAAGATTTGACAATAGAATACTGCGTAATAAAAGTAGAATACTTCTTTCATCACACAAGAGCATTTGTTTATAGGTATTATCTTTTTTCTGGTTCCTTTCTCAGATAAGGGACTTCCACATTGCAAAAAGGGAGGAAGATATTGGCTACTATGCTGGTTTTGTAGGTGTGCTCTTTTAAGCTTATAATGATATTTTATTTACTTCTGGGGTTCTTCTTAGGGCTCAATACTTATGTTTTCTCTTTTGAAGGATTTTCATTTATGTTTGGAAGAGCTTTAACTTCTATCTTCTGGGAATGATAGCTGATCGATATGGTCGAAAACCTGTGATAATGATTGGCATAATTACAGTGTAATGCTAGATATCTGTCATCTAAATTTCACTGTTTGCTGATAAAGTTTCCTAACAATGCGTATTTTTTTCAACATTCCATCTTATCAATTTCTTGCTGTTGTTGATTGTACAGGATTATTTTCAACACTCTTTTTGGCCTTAGTACAAACTTTTGGATGGCAGTTTCTACGAGGTTTCTTCTAGGGAGTCTCTGTGGTATACTTGGTCCAATGAGGGTATACTACAGTTAAACATTGATTTAACTTTTTGTATTTGTGCTTGTATTTTTTTCTGTATGTAAACTAGTATGAGAAAGTTGTTTGTGAAAAGAACATGGTGATAAAATGTCTGGTGAGGGTCATGCTGGGTAGAGGAAAAAACGTGCTTACAGTCATCTTCATTTGATGTTAATGTGCACACCTCCATAAGCATGAATTAGAGGGTCCCAACTTTCTAGTTGCAACATTAACGACATGCAATATGCCTACTTGGTTGCAAAACCATACACCCAAAATCATCCCTTCTAACATGGAAGCCTCAGGTTGTGTACAAGCAGAGTTCTATTACTTTTTAAATGACAGTTTTTAGGTAGACTCAAACCCCATTTGATATTTTATTTGTTATTGTTGAGTTCACTATAATTGGCTGCCCAACTTCAACATCTTGTTTCAGCTTGCATAACCATAACCATGTAATAAGGTCCTAACCCTACTTCCTAATTGCAAGATTCAAAATACAGAATATGACTAATTATTCGCGAAATCATTTTCAAAAATCATCCCTAAAAGTGAGTAGAATCTCTGGAACAACAATCGTACTTTTTATTACATTAGCTGAACTTTTTTATTTATCTTGTTTGTTTCTAACAAGATGGACCAACTCTTAAATATTGGGTGGAAATTTCTATTACCTAAGCCCTAGTTTTGTTCATGCCGAGTTCTCACTTTCTAGTGACAGTGTAACAGATTTTAGGTTCAGTCAAAGCTCCTCTGACATAATTTGCTAGTTTCAGTTAATTATCATATATAATTTCCTGATACTATAGAAGCTTCTTGAGGCTCTTATTTTGTTGCCCTATGTTTTGGCCATTTGACCTCAACTAGTCTGTCTAACTTGGCCCCTATGTGATTTAAATATTGTTCATCTATCACTGACAGATAGCTACATTTTATTTTTCTTCTTGTGGTTGCAATAGGCCAATAGCTGTAAATAATTTGAACTTTCGATATGATCAGGCGTATGCTTCAGAAGTTAGCCGTAAAGAATATCAAGCCCTGGGGATGTCAATAGTACGGAAATATTCTTCCCTCTATGTTATGAGCTCTTTAAAAATGTAGACGTCTTAAGTGAATAGCTTGCTTTTCAGATTAGCACAGCATGGGGCATCGGATTGGTCATTGGTCCAGCAGTTGGAGGTTTTCTTGCACAGGTACCTTTCTTATGCATTGGACCATACCTTCTTAAATATGTTTTTCAATATTATCAATTATGTTGCAGCTCAAAATAATTAGCAATAAAAGAAAGTAGCTTCTTTCTTGCACTTTGTAGAATTAAGATAGGTTTCTAAATATTTTCTGAAATATAACTAATGTTTATTGCAAAAATGAAATCCCAGGGGGGCCATGGCCACCCCAATCCCCTCAGCTCTACCATTGCATTTGTAACTAAATATTGGTAAAAGAATTAGCCTGTCTTGTAATTGCTTAACTGTTGGGTACAGAACACAGACTAGGTGATAATTTCAAAATTTACGATTTACTAATCCTAATTTATAAGTTACTACCGTCCTATTATTTTTACATCTTTGCAAATGAATTTTTCTAATTTATTGTTTCTGGAAATATTTATATTGTAGCCTGCACAAAAATATCCAAATATATTTTCTGAGGAGTCTCTTTTTGGGAGGTAACCATTGTCTCTCTACCTACTTTTATGCCTTACTGCAGCAATTCATTTTGTTAAAATTCAGTGACATGAATGATATTGTAGGTTTCCGTACCTCTTGCCTTGCCTTTCGATATCCGTCTTTGCTCTGGCTATATTTGTTGTTAGTTTCTGGCTCCCGGTATGTTACCATGTGAAACTTATAGCCTTTACTGTCTGTTATTTTGTAATAGTTTAATTTTCCATATTAACTTGTGTCTTCATTTATCTGCATGTTTTTTTACTGTTCCAGCGTTTGGACTAAAAATGTACAAGAATTAAAGGTGTCTCATAAAACTTAATTGAAATGTTATTCATTACTTCAAGATGATTTCTAATTTTTGTTTGAAGTTTGAACGACTAGCTTCTTATTGTAGTAGCATATAGTAACACTAGGAAGGATAAAATTAGGAATGAACTATACATGGGCTAGATAAGTGGAGGGAAATTTGCCCAAATATGGTTTAAACTTAAACATGTGCAGCATTAGGAGAACTATAGAAGGGGTAAGGCCCAATTTAACATAGAAAGTAGTAAGAAAAGACATGATAACTCGTTGCGTATAGGAGGATATTGCATTTGAATGGACAGAGTGGAGCAGGAGAATACAAGAAAAAGATCCCAAGGAGTTTTGCTAATGGATAATATCCAATGGGCCGAGTTACGCAATAGGGGGTAGCTCTCCCCCTTTTCCCTTCACCCCTCCCCACCAGATTTAATGGGATTCGAACGGCCTCTCATTTAGAAGTGTGTGCTTTGAACCATTGAGCCATGTTATGCAGTTAACTTTGCAATATTTACTAACCATGTTATGAATGTATCACAGCTTCATATCAGAATTTGGATTTACAGAAAGAAGCTACCCAAGAAACCAATTATGCTCCCTCTTTGCAGTTGTGTGCAGTTTTGATCATTTTTATTGCATGCAATCAATGCTTAATATGGGCCTGTTATCCATTTATTTTATTTTTTCTCCCTTGACTATTATGTTCTCATACTATCTCGTACTCTTTTGTAGCTTCTTTTGAACTGAGTTTTTCCAAATATGAAATTGTTGCAGGAAACCATTCATGTGCATAATGTTGACAAGGACCCCGATGACATACGTGATGTAGTAGATGATACTGAGAACGGGTCTGATCCAAAAGAAAAACTGCAAAAGATCACTGGAAGAAGCCATACCTCCCAAAAAAGCCTTCTAAAAAATTGGCCCCTAATGTCGTCTATAATAGTATACTGTGTTTTCCAACTTCATGACATGGCATATTCTGAGGTAAGGTCCTGCTTGAATTCTTTAGTTATTTAGAAGTACTTCCAAAGCAGAAATATTTTTGCTTCTTGTACGATATACATTGTATGATGCAACAAGATTCAAAGAGTTGCATGTTCATTCCAGATTCATCGCACTGGCTACCCTTGCTTCCATTAGAACAAACTTGCATCTATTTTCACAATTTCCATAGTACTCTGAGCACTGTTCTGTATGTGCCTTCATATTCATATAGCCCAAACAGAGAGCATTTAAAACTCTAACAAGGCATAGCAGAAGAAAAAATAGTTTACAATTTGTTCCTCTTCAGTTTGATCTCGTAAGATATCTCTAATGAGCTTTTCTTCCTTTCGTATTTTTCTGCTTATAACTCCATTTGTCACCTGAATTGTTTCTTAAGTTTATATTCAGTTCCTTGAACCTTTTCATTTTCCTTTTACCTTTGCCGTATATTGAAATCTAGTTGAGTTTTGTTGTTTTTGTTCTTTAGGGTCAATTATCTTATTTGTTGAATAAAATTTCCCCTGCTTCCCTATCTGGATGTAAAATCCATGTTTTTGCTGTTTGTAAAACTCATTTGTTCATCATGTCTCCATTTCAATTTCCCTTATCATTTCTTTGCTCAATTAATGTGCGCAACAGTGAACTATGCTGTTAAGAAAATAATCCCATTAGGAGAATAATGCAGTTTGATTACAATGTGAAGAGGAACCAGAGTGCTGAATTTGAATCCGGTTGCGGTGGTGCTCAATCTGACTCATATTTGTAATTGCTGAAGGATAATATTATGTGGGTGATGATTTGTATTTTCGCTGTTCAGATCTTCTCACTTTGGGCAACCAGTCCTCGGAAGTTTGGGGGTTTGAGCTATTCAACTGCAGATGTTGGTGAAGTTCTTGCAATTTCAGGTACATTTGTAGACTATATAGCATTCTACAGTGATAAAAGAAGCAACCTTATTTCACTAACATCTATAACACACTAAAAGAAGCTATCTCATGAAAAAACATTCTTATGTGCATATGCTAAAGATGTACTAGTTACTAACCACTTTTTTCTTTCCATTTATACTACCAGGATTTGGCCTGTTATTATTTCAACTATTTTTGTATCCAGTGGTGGAGAGGATTTTTGGGCCCGTCATGATATCCCGAATAGGAGCAGTATGTTCTTAACATGCCATTCAATATCCATTTATCTGTCATTATATAAGGTTATGAAACCTGTTCTTATATTACTTATTACTTTTATTGGATTTATATGAAGGTCTTAACCATACCATTGCTATCAAGTTATCCTTTTATAGCTATGCTTTCTGGCTTTAGCCTCACGTTATTGCTTGACTGTGCATCTGTACTCAAGAATGTGATCGCTGTGAGTGAATACTGAAACCTTCACTGTTTCCTCTTTTACTAGGATAATTTTGAATTACTTTTAGTATTGGATGGTGTGGACTGTTATGTGTACTAGCTGTTGCTATATATTCTAGTTTGAGATACTTTTCCATTTGACCCATTTTTTTTATAAAAATAAATAGGGCCTTTTCACTATCTTACACATTTACTTGCAAGTTGTTATAAATGAAGAGAAGCTAATATCTCTTTTTTCCATTTTGTTACAAGACTAACTTTATAGTATTGCATATGACAGTGCAACTGTTAAAAGTTTTTTTTTTTTTTTGATATACTGTTAATAGTAATATTTTGGGAATTTTTATTTACAAATTGACCACAGACATGCAAAGTAGTTACATAGATGTCTAAGATTTTGTACATCTTGCAGTTTTAACTGTGAAACAATTCTTAAATAAGTCGCCATCCTTGTCTGATGTCTCTGTTACCTATCTGATATTACTCTTACATATCATTTTTTGATAACGACTAGGTTTCTATCACTACTGGGCTGTTCCTTCTGCAAAATAGAGCTGTGGTAATGTAGTCTTCTCTGTATATGTCTCTCCTCCATTTGTGTAACTTTGGAGTGCTTAATGCTTGTATGGACTTAATTACAGCCCCAAGAACAGAGAGGAGCTGCAAATGGTATTTCTTTGTCCGCTATGTCTCTATTCAAGGCCATTGGACCAGCTGCTGGAGGTTCAATGTAAGTATTTCACGGGTTATTTTGGTTGTGGAAGCTGTTACAACTTGTTTCTACCTGTGAAATTGAAGCAAAGAAACAGTATAAAACATTGCAAGTTTAGATCAATTAGATCTCCTAAATTACAATATTGTGATTTTAAGAAACTGGAAATATTGTGATTTCATGTGATGATGGTGTTTGTAAAGTATGCCCAAATTTGCAGTTCTTCAACACAATTTTCTTCATTCACACTTGCTGGTGTTTGTCTTTATCTGCAGACTTTCCTGGGCACAAAAGAGACAAAATGCTTCTTTTCTTCCAGGTAAGAAAAAAAATCTCTACTCAGAATGCCATCTCTTACAAAGCATCATGTGTTTTCATGCTGCAATAATTACTCCAAATCACTTGCAAGAAATTAAAAGCCCTGAAATCCAAATCTGCTTATATGAACCTGTAATAGTCAACGAGTTACAAGCAGCAGCGGATCCAGCCATTGTATCAACTTCATAATTTTATGAGTTATTTGAACTCGAGTCTTAGATGTTTAAGAATGAGTCACTCGCCACTGAACAAAGCATCAATATCGGTTCAACCATTAAAAATCTGCTATGTATACATCAAAGCTAGAGTTGGCTCTTGCCTACTACGGCCCACCCCAGCTCCGCCATTGATGGCTATTGCTTGAGCTCATGATCTTACTGAAATTGAAATGCAGGTGATCAGATGGTTTTCTTCATCCTCAACGCGATTGAGACAATTGGACTGCTAATGACCTTCAAACCTTTCCTAGCGCAACCTGATGACAGCCGTTCTTAGCTCCACCACGCTCTCTGAGGTACAAAATTTTGCATATTTCACATGCGAATTGATGTTTTAATGTATAAATTAAGCAAGGTACTCATACCACATCACATGCTGCAACTAACCACAGAAAATAAAAGATTAAACTTGAAGTGTAGCTCTTTCAGTGTTTTGTCCAAAAGTGTAGTGTGAACAAATAAACTGGTGGAGAAAGAAAATCAGTTCATAATGAAAGAACATAAATCAAGTATCTACCTTGTAGAAAATCAGGTTGTTTGTTACATTTTTTTTATATGTTGAAGTGGTGAAGCTGTAGCCCAATTATTGTAAATCGCTCGGATTTTGTGAAAAGTGATATTTAGTTTACGTCAAGTTCGGGGCATTTGTCTTGAAATGAGTGTTTCCTCTCTATTTTGTTTGGTTAATTATGTTTTAATTATCAATAATATTCCTCATATAATGGACATTGAACTTGCTATTCTGGGTCTCAACAAGGCCAAAACGGAAGGTAAAAAGGACAAGAAGACAGAGATTCCGTGGTGGAGGATCTTCTCAACCTACTCTATTTTGGGTTTTTGTTCGATGTTAATCGCACAACGATTTCACTCGTTCTTGAACCGATAATCCAATCTTATTTTGAAAAATAATTGATTTTGTTTTTAAACTTTGAATTTAAAATTCTAAAACAAATTTAAAATATGAAAATTTGCAGATTCCGAACTAGAATCTGCAAACGTGCAGATACCGTGACCGGAATTTGCAAGGGTGAAACAATACGAGTGACGTTGAACATGGTAAAAATAGAAAGATTGAAAAGTGTTCAAGATAAAAAAGTATATAAAAAAATACATTGTATTTAGTTTTTTAATGGTGTGTGTTAGTTTTGGCAGAATTCGTTAATTTATTTAACATCAAAAATTATCGTGGAACAAAACAAATATAAGAAGATTATTGCAGAACAAAAGAAAGTTTATGGACTATTTTAAAATAAAACGGATAATTCAAAGAATAAGTCGGAACATTCTCATTATTTTAAGGCTAAAATAATTATGCTCTACGTGGACTGAAATTAAACAATTTTAAGATTTTACATTTCCACGGCTAAAATAATTTTGCTCTACGTGGACTGAAATTAAACAATTTTAAGATTTTACATTCCCATCTCATGAATTAAACAATTGTAACTTCTTATTCAATCTCTTTTTTTTTTGTTACTTTGCGCATGATTTTTATTTTTTTTAAAACGTCTCAAACAATTGTCCACTTTCTATATCCATATCATCCCAAACCCAAAAAGTATATCCCACTATTTATATTCTCAATGAAGATATGTTTTGATAGGAAACTATGGCGAAATGAAGTTGGGGATTGAAAATGAGGGAGAAAATAATTTATGATAAAAATTAAAAAATTTAAAATTTAAATAATACCAATTTATTTAAAATAGTAATAATAAATTCAAACCAATCAGATATACACATGTAATTTAAATCTAAATATACAAATTAAATTCCAATCAATGCCAATTCAAAAACTAGCTTTTTCAGATGTGCTCGGGTCTTGAATTGTTGATTTAAATTAATTACTTAGTATTTTGTATTTATGTTTATATTATAATTGACTTATTGAAAAATAATATATCAAATAAATTGAAATTCATTTATTTGTCATCACAATATTAAGTATTTTAGATTATATAATTTATCTTTTTAATTTGAAATTATCTTCTTTTTTTTAAAAAAAAAATTATATATTCAAAAATTAATTTTTATTTTATTAACAGTGGGACCAAATCGGAAGTAGATGGCTTTGTACGAAAGCTTGGAAATCGTCGCTGGCAGACAAGAGTAGGTGGACAGGAAGGTGGTGGATCTGGAGGAGGTGGAGACTCGGAAGGAGACAATGGTTGTTGTGGTGTCGGTCAAGCAGAGGAGGGGTCCAGGTGCGGGTGGTAAAGAGACAGAAGGCTCGAGGTCTAGGCCAAAAAGATGGAGAGGATGGAGCCAAGGTGGTGCTCGACGACCATCCGGAGGAACATTGAGGTGCTCCGCCAATGGTGGGCTGTGGGAGGAGGAGGGTTTATTTTTCTTGTTGTTCATGTTTTGTTGTTTTAGTATTGTTAGTTTTTTTGGTTTGTTTTGTTCTTTTTTGAACTTTAGTTTGGTTTCTATTTTTAATATTTGCGGGTGGATGCTGGTGGATTTTGGGTGTTTCTGGGTTGGGCCCTTAGTATTAGAATCAAGGGTAATGTGTTGGGTACAAAAGTCATATCCCGTCTTATGAGTCCGTAGGCAGGGTCAGTGACATATTTGCCTTACTGTCTCGGGTTACATTGTTAGGGGCTTTAGTAGTTTTAGTATGTATCTTATGAACAATGCCTTTTGATGATTAATACAAGGGATAATTGCAGATGACCCCCCAAA
>JAYMTK010001232.1:0-17117 GCA_036897405.1 Pelargonium myrrhifolium | reverse complement strand
AAGGGGCTCCACAAGGGGAAACCCTAAATAGGGGCCTAATCTAAAATTCATGCAATCCATGGGGTCTGGAACCATTTTACCCTTAATTTTGTAATGTTATATTCTATTTTTGTTAGATTAAAACCCACTTCTATAAATAATTAGTGTTTATGTAAGTGATTTTTATGGCTTTTAGAGGGATCAGATATGCCTTTTAAATAATAAAAACTTAAGAATGTGTGTCATCATGAAAGTATGGATAATTTTTATTGTGTTTGATTTGAATTTTTTGTTAATGACCTGTAGTTGACAGAACTACATACATATACCACAACTATATATGTATAAAATATACACGAAGTATTATATTTATATGATACAAATATAAATATTGTGAAGAAATTGTCATGAGATCGTGTTTATTTCACTACTATGTGTGTTTATGCGCGCGTTTTGATTTTCTACATTTGTTATTATTATGTTCTAATTGATTATAATGTTATAATGGTTTTAAATATTTTGTTTGAATCAAATATATTTCATCTCATTAATTTTTTATGATTAGTTTATGACTATTATTCTTTGTGTACGGTACCTCACGGATTTTCTGACAAATTGTTTTATTTATATTTGATATTTATATTCTAATTTTAAATTGTCCCAATTAAATTTAATAAAATAATATTATTATTTAGTAATTAAAAAATTCAAATGTATGTATATTCTAGATGTAACCTATACTTCATATCATATATTTTTTAATCTATTTGATATCTTAAAAAAATATATGATGTATATTTATCTTCTTTTATTTTGTTTATGTTTAAGTTTGATTTGAATGAAATTAAAATGGTAATTAATATGTAATTAAAAATGTCGCAAAACAATCGAACGAGTATGTTTTTCAGTAGATATAACAATAGCAAAGATGAGTTAACATTTTCTCTAATAATGACATTGCATATGATAGAGATGATTTCAATAATAACTTTATTATCGGTTTCTTATCATTTTCATTTTCATTTTCATTTTCATTTTCATTTTTGACTTTTATATTATTTTATGTTTTCGCTGAAATAATTTAAGATAATCTCAAATATAATTTATTAATTGTATTAGAATTTTAAAAATATTGAGTTTAGTAAATAAATATGTATATTTATTGGTTATTTATAAAATTTTAAAAATTACTAAAAATTATTTTAGTATAGTCATCATTGCAATCGCACGGGAACTCCATATAATATTATCTTTAAATAAAGTCGCATCTGCAAGCATGCCAAGGGGTACACCCTTGGAGGCTGGAGCTTAGAGATGGGGAACCATTTGTTATGGAATCATCATGTCCAAGTCGACCCACGTCCACTTCTATCACACGGGTTGTTATGAACTCACGCGGCGTTCATAGAATCTCAAGTTACCATCCATTATTCTCATTATGTAAGTGGATGTCTCGTATCTCAACAAGCCGGCTAGGGAAAGGTACATTTTACAACATGTAATCCATGAGTCTACAATGATATCAACGTCGATTGGTTGTGTGGTGAATTGTCACTGACTCATATTTATAAGTATGATATCCCTTTTTTAAAGAGGAGAGAGGAATCATTATCTACATTTATTTTTTATCAACAAGCGTACAAACAAGAGTTTCGAACTTGAGGCCTTAAGGGATCAAGCGCCTTAAACCACTTTGCTCAGATATGTGTTTGTGTCTTTATCTACATTTACTAAGTATCTCTTTTAAATCTTCTTTAAATTGACAATTATTTTGGAACCCTTATGAAAAGCATTTGTATATTCTCATGCCTAACATGGATTATCGGGTGCACACTCAATTTTCCATTTAATAATGTGCTCCCTCCTCACAAGATCTACCTCCATGTTAAAGACATGAGAAATAAAGATTGGGGTGAAGATTTTCATACTCCTACCCTAACACATTAACATAAAAATAAGTTTGACAAATTGTGAAATGTTGAAAATGTGTATTTTTGTTTTTTTGAAATGTAAACCAACTTTATTATGCCAAATCGGCTAGAATAAACTGAACAATATCGACCGGGGCATACCCCTCAGTAAAAGTAAAGCCATCTGCATTAGAACATGAAAGGCGAGCAAGCTCGTGAGCAACCACATTCGCAGACCGGCGTACAAAAGAAAAAGTAACACTATCAAAACTACTAACTAGTGTTAAATAATCGTCCAAAAGGAGACCCGCTCTACCTCCTTCCGTAGAGTGGTGATAACTGATTAAGCATCAGACTCAATGACGATCCTCCGCCAACCTGTCCGAGCAGCCCAAAGGAGGCCTTCCTGGACAGCCCAACTTTCGGCAATCCGAGGGTCCACCGCTGAGCTGATGACGCTACACCCGCCACCAACACAAACTCCAGCAGCGTTTCGAGCCACCCAGCCAAGACCGGTTTTCCTCTGATCTCCAAACACGGCTGCGTCACAGTTGATTTTCACCGAGCCCTCCTCCGGCGGCTCCCACTTCCCACGGACCTCAATAGCGGTGTTAGCCAACCTGAGCTTCTCACTCTTAGCCTTAAGCCAGCAATGCAATAAGTTGGAACTCGCATGAAATATGGTTGTATCCGCCCACAGCCTTAAAAATATGATGTATGCATTATACATTCCAAACTCAAGATCATTCTTCATTATTGGAAGGGTGAACTCCATTGTATGAAATCTTTTATATCGTCTTTCAATTTTTCAAATGAGCTAACAACATCTCAGGATATCTCATGAAAAATCCATTTATTAGGTGTTCACCTGGAAAACTTGATTGATATACCAAAAGAGGAAGACTCTTCAATATCGTGTGCCCAAATAATTTCCAAACACAGTTGGTCAAATCAACAATTGACTTGAGCTCAAGAGTTAAGTCCATTAAAGAAATATGGAAGTGGTTCGCATAGCGATAAAGACAAAATGATGAGTTTAAAGATAAATATAGCCTTCACTATGAATAGGAGGATGTGAAAAATTACAAGAGAAATCTAACTCAAGCACTAAAAGGCTTCGCCCTGAAAAATATATTTTTTTGTGGAAATTAGTAACTCGGGCGAGATCAATTATTGTTACAAGTCGAAAACAAAGGTTGTGGATCTTGTTACAATTCCATCGAGCAAGACCTACGTCGACGACATGAACAAATTTTTGAAATATCAACGGTCCTATCAAGTTTGAGTTTTCTCTTGAAGATCCATTTGTAGCCTATATTGGTACACTAAGGAGGGAGATCTTTAACTCTCAAGTCTCATTTGAGACAGTGTAGTCCTTATCACCTTTAACAACGCTTAGTTTTGAGGGAAGTCATTACATCCTCAAAGGTTGTAAAGTCTCCATCAACATTGATTGTGATGTACTTCACTTCAAATTCCTTTGCAACCCTAGACTTTTTACTTTTCCTACGTTCTTGTTCCTCTACATGACCATGAGTTCCAGGAAAAATTTCACAAAAGTTTGCCCCTATATTAGTCAACATTTTCATCTACATTAGAATGGGTATACTTCGTTAGTCGATTGAAAAAGTTTAGGGACTCCCTTTTCATTGAAAAATAGTTTCAAAGGATGTTTTATCACCGAATTGAACAATCATATTGACATATATCATTGAGATCTCAAGTTTTATTACTAAGAATCTCAAGGTATAAAAAGTTTCAATATAACTCATAAACATGATATCAACAGTCTTATATCCTTTTCTTCTTCTTTTTTTTGTGTTCAGGGAAAACACCATAGCAAGATACCCGCATATTTGAAAGTGTTTTACGGTAGATTTTATCATTTACTAAATGTGATCTAAGGTTATATTAGTGCATTGATATCCATTTTTATCATTTACTAAATACGATATATTTTCTAAATTTCATTAGAGTACCCAAAATCTCGGTCGTGATTAATTGACTGAGATTTTCAGCTAAGACACACAAAAAAACCAATTCGGGCGGGCGCTCCGCATCCACAAATTCATTGGTGCAGGTATGACTGTTGAAGTGGACCATCTCAACTAAAAGCTTAAGCTAATAGTTGAAGGCCCAATAATAGTTTTATACTCTAACAATGACTGTTAATTTGTGATATGACATTACCTCATTGGCTATGATTTATTGGTTGAAATTCTTTTTTCTCCTTTTATTAATTATTTTCCTAATTTTACGATTTAGAATTAAAACTCCACATTTTCATTTGGTGTAGGATGTATGGAAATTGAAAGCAATGAAAGTATAACATAAGCATGCTTGCAAAATGGTGGTGGCGTTTCGCCATATCTCATACTTCGCTTTGGAATAAAGTAGTTTGTAGCAAATACAAATGAGATCCAATGGATTGCGACCTATCGATTTTCGTTCATTCGAAACTCCTCTCATCTTAGCAGCATAATCAATCTTAGAGATTCTCCAGAATTTGCCAGCATGTTCGGTTCACATGGTCTCTGTTGGAAACTCAGAGGTACAAGAATAAAATTTTGAGATGATATTTGGTGTTGTCTAATACCTTTGGCTCCTCTCTATCCATGTTTGTTTCTCTTATATCGGTTAACGGCTCCAGTTGCATCTCCGAGTTCTTAATCGATGGAGGCTATTGTTTTGACTTTTGCAGAGACATATATGTATAGAAAACCAGTAGTTGTTAGCACTCATTGACCTACTAGCTCCTCTTCGGCCCAACTTTGTACGACCCGATTGCATCTTATGTGAAAATGATCTAAAAGGTCTATTTACACTAGTAAAGACTACAAATATGATCATTTCTCTTCAGAATCCAACAACCTCCTCGGTTACATGATGCGGTGGCATCTGGAAGTCTCCATTTGTGCCTAAAGTGAAGACATGTCTTTGGCTTGCATGTTTGGATTGCCTCCCCACTTTTTATTTTCAAGAAAATAAAGGATTAGACCTCCCAATTGCACATTGTCTGTGCCAATTTTGCTCATGTCACTTTAAGGATTGTATGCATCTCTTCCTTCATTGTAACTAGTCTTGGTAGGTATAAGGTTTGGTGTTACGATGGTAGGGATTATCTACTGTTTTCCCAACTTTTGCGGCACACTTCATTACCCAGGCTCCTAGTAGGGTATTGGGGTCGTTAGGAAAATATTGGGTGGTCACATGCCATCTTACCCTATGTCATATCTGGCTTTCCCGAAATTTGTGAGTTTTTGAGAGTGAATCAGAACCTCTAGACTTCGTCTTCGGTAAAATCTCAGCATACTCATTCTCTCTAATCTCAGCATAACTAACTCTGGATTCCTTCATTCTGAATTGGTCGATCAACAATTGGCAATCTTCACCAAAATTCACCATTTTATCAGTTTTTCATAATTCAATGTATTTTTCTTTATTTCTCTGATGTCTGTAATATGTTTCCTTTCTCGTAAACCCATCAATATATTAGTTCATTTTTTATTAAAAAAAGAAATAAATATTCTAGTGTTAATGTTAGATGTATCATATGAATTATTCACTTAAATAAGATATATCCCTTAAACTATTTTTCAAATCAAACATCAACCAAAACTTTACAATTTGCTATTTGTTAGTTAGTTTAAACGGATTAAGCAATTTTTATTTAATAATGCCTATTTTGCCCTTCTGTTTATTCTTTGTGTTCTTGATGTTCCTTGAAATTGTTCTTGATTGTTCAAATATAAAATCTACAAAAGTCAAACAATCAAAATAAAAAACTTGAAATCAAACATCCAAATTACAAAAATCTAAAGATAGAACAAGAACAACAAATTAAAACCCAAGATTACGAACCTTAACATCCAAAACTCAAAATTCAAATTCAAATTAATTAAAATAAATTCAAAACCCCAAATATCCACATGAATTTCAATCAAATTCACAATTAAATTTATGAATAAAACAAAGTTTAATCATATATAGCAACCATGTGTTTAAATGAATGATTAAAATAATCTTTACACGTCTGAAGTCATGTGTTTAAATGAATGAACAAAATGAAGTAAAACAATCTAAAGCAAAAGAGTATGAGGTTCATTGTTGTACGTGACTGATGATCTTCAACGGTGTCTAGCAGCTGCAACAATGGCCGATTTAGGCAACACGAAAGAGATGATCATCTCGCGGTAACACTAATTAGGCGATGAGTGGCGGAGACAGTATGGTGTGTCTGGAAGCGCAAACGGCTGATAAGACCCAAATAATTTCATGACTCGTAGAAGCCATCGCTCGATACTTTGCCTCGGCAGATGAACAAGAGACTCCGGATTGCTTCTTTGCATGCCATGCTATGGGGGATGAGCCAAGGAGTATCATATAACCGATGGTGGAAGGTTTAGAAGTGGGGCATCCTGCCCAATTTGCATCACAATAAGCACGCAAGGTCAGAGTGGTGTCTGATGGAAAGAAGAGCCCTTGCCCTGGGTTACCCTTCAAGTAGCGTAAAACTTGGAATGCAACATCAAGATGAGGTCGACGAGGTGCATGCATAAACTGACTCAGGATGTGAACAACGTAGCTAATATCAGGACGAGTGATAGTAAGGTAGAGTAAATGCCCAACAAGGCGTTGATACTGGCCGACATCATCACTAGGTGATCCGTCATCAGGGGAAAAACGGTGTTGTTGTGGTAGAGGACAAGAAGTCGGTTTACAAGCTGTGAGAACACTATCTGCCAATATGTCAAGGGAGCGTCCCACATCTATACCCAAAAAATATTTAAGTTTTCGGAGATCTTTGATTCTGAACAAGTTGTCGAGGTACTACTTAAGATGCTCAATACGCGCATCATCTGTTCCAGTGATAATGACATTGTCCACATAAATTAGCACAGGATGAATGATCCATGAGCAGAGTATATGAATAAGGAATGATCTGCTGGTGAAGGATGAAATCCAATGCGACGAAGAGACGTAGTGAACTAATGGTACCAGTTTCGAGAAGATTGACGGAGTCCATAAAGAGATTTATGAAGCCGACAGACGCGGTTCTCCCACTGTTTAGAAAATCCTTGAGGAATTTTCATGTACACTTCTTTGGTCAAGTCTTCGTGAAGAAATGCATTATTAACATCCAACTGATGGAGTGGCCAACCGCGAACAGAGGCCACCGCAAGCAGACAATGAACTGTGACAAGCTTTGCGACAGGTGCAAAAGTCTCGTTGTAGTCGACTCCTTCAATTTGTGTGTGGATTCTAGCAACCAATCGAGTTTTGTAGCATTCAATACTTCCATTAGGTCGATATGTGACCTTATATATCCATTTTGAGTCAATTTCCCTTTTTCCAGGGGGTAAAGCCTCCAAACTCCAAATTTTATTTTCCTTAAGGGCAACAATTTCTTTATCCATGGCTTCTCTCCAGTGTGCATGTTTTACTGCATGTGAAAAGGTTTTCGGCTCATCTATTGTAGAGATGGCCGCTAAAAAGGCAGTACGATTAGGAGAAAATCTTTTATAAGAAATTGAGTGTGAAAAAGGATATACTGTTGAGTTAGCTGTTAGAACGACAGGCTGCATATCAGAGGACACGGAGCGAGGGAAGGTGGCCAAAAGTAATCATAGCCTGTCAATATTTTAGAGATAATGCGATGCCGCTTAGTGAGAAAATGATTTTCCTTAACTTTATTTCTAGAATCCTAAACTTCATCGGGCAATACACGAGTAGGTGATGAAAATGGTTCGTCGTCCGAACTAACTGTAGGTGGTTGTACATTTTCTAGATTCTTTAGAGAGTGTTCTTAACTCATAGTGACATACTCAGGAGAATCTATACAACATCAGTTGGAGGTGCAAAGACTGTTGTGTCCGTTTTGTCTTGATCCCGAGCCATAGGAAATATATCCTCCCAAAATTGTACATCACGTGACACATATATGCTTTTAGACTCAAGATCGTATATTCGGTATCCTTTCTGCCAATGCAGATAGCCGACAAAAATTCTAGGACGAGAAAGTGGTGTAAATTTGTCACGAGTCTGATTATGGGTATAACACACGCATCCAAAAACTCGTAGGTGATTGTAGACAGGTTCCTTTCTAAACAAAACTTCAAATGGTGTCTTGTCCTTAAGAACGCTAAGAGGTGTCATGTTGATCAGATAGGTTGCAGTGAGAACGCACTCACCCCAAAAGCGAATAGGAAGACCTGCTTGAAAACGAAGTGCTCGTGCCACTTCAAGCAAGTGTATGTGCTTGCGTTCTACCACGCCATTTTGTTGGGGTGTTCCTGCGCAACCTGTTTGATACTCCATTCCATGACAAGAATAATGTTTCAATAGCTGATGATGTTTGAACTCCAAACCACCATCTGTTCTCAAAATCTTAACCTGTGATTCAAATTGTGTTCGCACCAACTTGAAAAATTGTAACAAATAATCTTTTATTTCAGATTTGAGCTTCATCAAGAACACCCAAAGTTGCACGATTATAGTCATCAACAATCCTTAAGAAGTAATGACACTTGGAAAAAGAAGGGGTGTGATACGGACCCCAAGTATCCCAATTTATTAATTCAAAGCTACGAACAATTTTATCTTATGGATCAGAAAAGCAAGTCGGGTTTTTTTTGCCTTACAACATGCGTCGCATAAAGGTGATCCATTGTTGTTGGAGAATGCTGGTAGATTTGGGACCAAAGATAGACGACAAACGGGCATGTGTCCTAAGCGTCAATTCCATAAGCTCAAATCACCTTGTCGTTGTGCCACAAATGCCTTCCTTACTTCCATTGGCTCCAAATAGTAAAGGCCATTATGCATCCTACCTATTCCAATCAGCTTTCTCGATGATATATCCTGCACCACGCAAAAATTCGAATTAAAGATTATTGCACAATTTAAGTCATTCGTTAATTTGCTTACGGACATTAAATTACAACATAATTATGGCACTGCAAGAACTTTCTCAAGTGTAAGTTTGCCGTTAAGTTTGACTTGACCAATAGAATGAACACCGACTCTATCCCCATTTGGCATTTCAACAGGAGGCAAACTTGGTAGAGACATAACATTAATAAAGGAATTATTATCACACGTAATGTGATCAGTTGATCCATAATCAATAATCCAAGGTAAATCAGTTTTACCAGAAATATTTTGGTTTGATAAACCTGCAAATGAACCTGTTGCCGTATTAACAGATGGTGTTGGTGCTACGCCATTTAAAAGGTCTATGAGATGAGCCTTTTGGGTGGCTGTGAGTAGCATTGCTTCACTTGCCACTTGATAAAAATGGGGCCTCATTTGCTGACAAGTATTTTTGCTTGTTCTTTGGCCCAAGAGAGATGTTGCATATCCATTTGGGCTTGTGAGCCCAATTATCTCATCAAATTGCTCATATGAGTTTTCATTATCACTGTTACCAACTTGAGAGGCTCCTTCACCATTTCCTCTTACTGAAGATTGCGCAATCGTCGTATATACTAAAGTAGCTACCGTAGGACGTTCGACAAATTTTATTTCTGTCTGGTCATCGCCTCTACTGCTCCATCGACCTAATCGAATCCCAATATTCTCGTCAGAATTTCCAGTGAGGGTGTAGCATGCTTCCTGGCGCCCGTGTCCGGTTGTGTTGTTTCCGCACTCCAGTCTTTGATATCGGTTGTCACTCTCCATCATTTTTGAAGCTTCTCGAAGTAACCAGTATGAAGGTTCTTCATCCATCACTTTCGGCGAGACGGCGTTGGCCACCAAGTTGTTCGCTTTGTTATGTTTTATGGCAGAGGAAAGAAAATGTCAGAGTAATTGCTCTGATACCATGTAAAAGGGTCTGATTCCCTTAGATAAATTTCACTGATACAAAAATCAAATATATATATACACAAATGTGAGAACCAATCACTTAACTAATGGCTAAACTTAAGGCTAAAGAAAAGGAAATATAAAGTTTACAGTCAACTACAAAATCATACAATATATATATAAGGAATGTATGAGATCTGTGTAATCCATAATTATCTCCAATAAAGTTTGGCTATTTGGCTTGGAGATCCTGAAAAAATTCTCAGGTGGCATCCTTTGGAAAACTGTGAGTACATTGCACCAAGACTTTAATAGCTGCTCTATTCCCCCTCTTCACCAATTTCCTAGCCAGATGAGCCTTGATCAACTATCCATATTCATCAAAATCAAGTAGAGGTTGAGGATTATGGTATTGTCCATGAAATCTTTTGATTTGAGAAACATAAAAATACATGATGAATTCTTGTTCCCATAGGTAGTTGCAGTTTATAGGCAACTGTTCCTAATTTCTCCAACACCAGATAAGGAGTTAAGAACCATGATAACTTGAAGCCAACTTTTGATTGCTCTTATGCACCACAAAAGACTGCCTATATGGATGAAATTTCAATAAAACCCAATCTCCCATACAAAAAATCATGTCTAACCCGTGTTTGTCTGCTTAGTTCTTCATCTTATTTTGGGCTCTTTAAAAATAGAACTTCACCAGTTTGAGGGTCTCTTTTCTTGCACTCAAGCTCATGTCAATAACTTCCATACCACATGAGCCAGAAATATAAGGTACATGAACTACAAGTAGTTGGCCATACACCACTTTATAAGGTGTAGCTCTCAGTGAAAAGTAATAAGAAGTGTAATATCACCACTCAGCCAATGGGAACCATTTTAGCCAACTTTTTGGACTTTCACAAGTCATACACCTCATGTAGGTTTCAACATAAATGTTGACAACTTCAGTTTGACTATCAGATTGGGGATGATATGAGGTTGATAGTTGCAATTGAATTCCTTGCAAGTCACACTACACAAACCATAAGGAACTGGTAAATATCTTAGTATTGTCTAAAACAATAGAGTTAGGCATGTCATGTAGTCTAAATATCTGGTCCATGAACACTTGAACCACATAAATGGCAGTGAAAGGGTGTGCAAGCCCTATGAAGTGGGCCCTCTTGATCAATCTGTCTACAATCACCAAGATAACATCCTTACCTCCAAATTTAGGTACTCCCTCAATAAAATCCATGGAAATGTATGTTCAAACCTTGGTAGGAGTTGATAATGGCTGCAACAAACCAGGATAAGTACTAGTATCATACTCCCTCCATCCCAAAATGAGTGTCCTGTTTTATTTGAATTTTTGTCCCAAAATGAGTGTCCACTTTCCTTTTAGAGAAATTTAGTTATGCATGAATTTTCAATAGTGCCCTCATAATGAGTCAGTTAGTATCCCTTAACACATAACCATGAGGATACAAGAGTAAATACATTACACTAACTGACTTCTCCTTATTTTTTCTCAAAATAGAAATGAGAACACTCATTTTGGGACGAAGGGAGTACTTGTTTTGCTGACATGTTGCATAGTTTTTAACTCATTCCTTAATTGCTTTCTTGATATCCTTCCAATACAAAAATGAGTTCATCCTCTTGTAAGTAGCAATCACACCAGAATTTCCCCTAATGGATTGTCATGAAAATAAATAAGAAGCTCAATTCTTAAAGGTTCACTTTTTCCAATTACCAATTTCCCCATTCTTCTCAATTGATCATTCACCCACAAGTATTTCTTGTATCTGTGGTTGCCCTGGCCAGTCTTCAAAGATTGGGTTATCTCTAGCAAATGGAATCTAAGGACCAAGATTGTTGAATTCTTGTCATTATTGCAAAATCCATGGTGGAGATGGCCATAGTTGTTGAGATTTCCTTGAAAGAGCATTTGTCGCAGTATTGGTATTCTCTTTTTTGTATTGAACAGAATGGTTATAACTCATCATCTTTATGACCCATTTTTTCTGAGCCCAAGTAATAGTGTGTTGGTCCAATAAGAAACCAATGCCTTGATGACCAGTCTTAATTATGAACTGCCTTCCTATCAAGTAGTAGTTCTATTTCTTGACATTTAACAATATTTCTAACATCTATTTTTCATAAACAAAAGCATTTTGGTGTTTAGGAGATAGAGCCTTACTGAATAATAATAGTGGTTTCTTCTCTTGGGTAAGCACTATTCTCATTCCTTCCCCCAAAACATTTATTTCAACACAAAAAGTCTTATTGAAATTGGGTAGAGCTAGCATAGAAGCTGAAGTTACGATTTTTTGATGGTTCAAAAATGCTTATGTGGCTTGTTCTAACCAACTGAACTTGTCTTTTCTCAACAAATTTGTCAATGGTTGAGAAATTTTCCCATAACCTTGCACAAATCTTATGTAGTATCAAGTTAACCCCAAAAAAACCCCTCAATTTTTTTGATAACCTTAGGAATTGGCCAACTCATAATGGTTTCAACCTTCTTAGGGTCCATATAAAATTCTCCCTGAGATATCAAGTGACCCAAATATTCAACATGATCTGAGGCAAATTCACATCTTACTCCTCTTGAGAACAAATTGATTGTCCTACAAAATTTTGAACACTACTCTTAAATGTTCCACATGCTCCTCAATTCCCTTAGAGTATACCAGGATGTCATCAAAGAAGACAAAGACTCTCTTTTTGAAATATGGTTGAAATAACTCATTCATTAGAAACTGGAAGGTAAGTGGTGCATTAGTCAGCCTAAAGGGCATGACTAGAAACTTATAGTGGCCAAAACGTGTCTTGAATGTTGTCTTATGGATGTTCTCCTCCTTCATTCTTATCTGGTGGTAGCCTGATCTTAGATCTAGTTTCGAAAAACACCTTGCACCCACCAATTCATCCATCAATTCTTCCACCATATGGATTGGAAACTTATCTTTGATGGTGACCCAATTGAGCTACATGTAATCAATGCACATTCTCTAGGTACTATCCTTTTTCTTGACCAAGATTACAAGAAATACAAAAGAGTTGTTACTAGGTCTGATGATACATGAATCCAACATCTCTTGAACTAACTTCTAATACCATCTTTTTGAAAAGTTGGGTGTCTATATGGTCTTACTTTTGTCGTTGTTTCACCATCTTTTAGTGGAATGACATGATTATGTCTCCCCTTTGGGGGTAAGCCTCTTGGCTCTTCAAACTATTTTGGATGCTTGTTCAAAAGCTTCAGAATAGGTTCATGCAGTAGTTGAGAGTCTGATGATTGTGGTTTCTAAAACTGGTTAGTCACCATGAAAGCATAAGTAATGCTATTAAATTCCCCTTCTGCAGTGTGTATCTTGTTAGCCTCACTGTCATATTAAAGCTCCAATGCTCTTGTATTCATTCCCTCAAGAATGACCTTCGTGGAGTCTTGTTCAAAGTGCATAGTAAGCTTATCGAAATCCCACACAACAGGTGCCAAAGTAATGAGTCATTGGACACCCAAAACTATGTGACTTCCATGAATTGGGAGAACTAAAAAAATCTGTCTGCAACTGAACCTCTTGTGTGTGCCAAGTCAGGTCCTTACAAAGTTCTCGAGTTTTGATGCTTTTTAGTAACTATCAGTGTGTTTTCCTTGGCTCTATGAATTTTACATTCCCACTTATAAAATTGTGCATAATACCATAATCAATTAGGATAACCACTTCTTAGTTTTTTATTCTTCCCATGATTCTCATAGTTTGAAATCCATCCTTACCAAATATAGAATGTAGAGATATCACATTAAGTATTTCTTGTTCCTCAGTGTCACCATCTGGTTCCCCACTTAGGTAGTTTAACCCTACCTCAGCGTTGCCTCCTTCATCAGCTTCATGGGTTTCAAAATCACCATCTTTTATGATTAACTTTTACATCTAAGATCTCATACATTTATGATCTCTTAACCATCATAGCCCACACCAAGTACACAACTTCTTCCTCTTTAGTTCATCTTGGGTACTTTTAGAATTTGGGTTCAATGGTCTGTTAAAGGTAAAGGTTTGGCCATTTGGTTTGGTGGTGGTATGGGTTAGGTTAATAGGTTTGTTTTGGCTTAATGGATGTTTTCTGTATTGATTAGGATTGGTAAAAGGGTTTGATTGTGTTTCTCATTTGGGTATAAATGTGGTAAGGTTATGGTTAGTGAAGGATGAGAATGGAGATTTATTTGGAGTGTCAGTTTTTTTTTCCGTAGGGAACATCACCACTTCAAGCTGTTTGGCAAGTTTAAGGGCATGGTGAAAGGTGGGTGGAGAAAACAAACTCACAACCTTACCAATCTCAATTTTGAGGTTAGTGAAAAAGATGTTGAACAAGTGTTTAGAGTTTAGGTTCAAATAGGTTGTAACACCTTCAAACTCATCATAAAATTCTTCCACAATAGAGGTTTGTTTTAGGCTCACTAACTCAGATAGAGGATATCATCAAACCCAACCTCTATAAAGTGCTCAAGAACATAATTGTTCTATGAGATTTCTACATCACCACTGAGTTTGACCAATTTCATCAAGTGTTGATGAAAGTTTAGGGCCTTGCCATCTAGACAACACATAGCCTCACCCACCTTGTCCATTTTTGTGATTATCTATTTGTTAAAGAATTGATCAAATTACATCTTTCACCCTAGGAAGTCAGTACCATCAAAACGATGACCCTATCTTCTGTTGGATTTGGCGTTACAAATAGGAGGAAGACCTAAGAGAGAGCTAAGAGATGTTCTCTCTATATTATGGGTATTAGTGACACAAAGCATAGAGTCTACAGGTTTAATACCATAAGAATCATACATTTGAGATGCTAGCTTGGCCAATAACCCATTCTTCTCTTTCAGATCTTGTGTCATATCATTGAATTGACGGTGTAACCCATTCAAATCCTTCTAAATAAAAGATTCGTCCTTCCAAGTATTTTGTAGTTCTTTCTGTCATTTGTTTTGGTTAGCTTCATCCATGGTGGAAATAGAGGCTTTAACACCACCGATAAGATCCAATTGATTGGAGTCTCAAGAATAGAGTGATTTCCAAAAACAATGAATGGATTTGCGTATTGAGAGAAGAGGTAGAGAGAGAATGATATTTTCATTAATGATCCAAGAATGATTGTTACAATCATTGGTACAGTCTATATTCTCCTCTATCTGTCATGTCAGTACATACACATTCCCTAGGCATAACAAAATTGTTAGAGAATAACAGTTATATATACTGACTCATCATGAATAAATGAAAAAAACGAAACAAAGTAGTACTAGGCTGACTCAACTAATGCATAAATGACGACGCTTAACTAGACTGTTCAAAATAAAAATGACATACTAACTATCAAAACGACTAATAACTGATAAGAATCTTATCAATGACGAGGAAATCTTCCCCGGAGAGAGCAAGTGGGAGAAGAGCTTCTAGTGGTGGTGTGTTGTGTAGATTGTTTTTTAATCTTCTTCTCCTTTATCCTGACGGTGAGCGACAAACAAGACAAGCAAATGGAGGCAATTTCGATCAAAAAACCCATAACACATGCTTCTCCTTCGTTCCTTATCTTTATCTTTCTAATCTTGTTGACCTGTATTGGGCAAACTAGAACACAAAATTCAAAATAAAAGAAATAAAAGAACTCGAATGTACAACTCATCATAAAAAGATGAGAATTTGCAATTTCGGGTTTAGTTGTGGATTTTGTTGAAATTCACGTGGTATTTTTGGGTTTTGATTTTTGTTAAGTAAAATTGAGTATTTGTAATTTTGGATTTTGATTTTTTGTTCTTGTAATTTGGATTTTGGATTTTAGATTTTGGTAATTTGGGTGTTTGATTTTAAGTTTTTGATATTGTTTTGTGAATTTTGTGTTTGAACAGTTCTTCATGAGCTTGGCTGATTCCTTGGCGACAAGTCTCTTTGGTTGTTCCTAGAGTCAACATTCACTTAAATCCTCATCTTCATTCCAGCCGCTTCTCCACGTTGAGTCTCTCTCATTCAACGACTCTTGTTTCTCTTCAAGTATCCTTTTTTTTTTTCTCATTTTGCTTCACATTCATTGTGTTTGTTTTAGGGGTAATTGCACATGAACCTCCTGTATTTTACACATGAATTCCCT
Organism: Pelargonium myrrhifolium; assembly: GCA_036897405.1. Taxonomy (NCBI): domain Eukaryota; kingdom Viridiplantae; phylum Streptophyta; class Magnoliopsida; order Geraniales; family Geraniaceae; genus Pelargonium; species Pelargonium myrrhifolium. The sequence goes on along the minus strand of JAYMTK010001232.1, from coordinate 1,275 downwards.
TAAGTTTTATTTTAACTTTTGACTACTACCCTGTACTATGCCGGGGGGGCCTCTCCGTCACAGAATATTCAATTTTTTAATCATGTGTCATGCACATGACCTAAGTTCTTTCAGAAATGCCCATTTCACGAGATCTCTTACGATCTCGGCGAGTCTCATTCACCTTGAAGTGCTCAAGATCCCCTTGAGCGAGCATCCTTTCAATGGTGTTTTTTAGAACAAAACAGTCCTCAAAATGGGCATTTTTTAAAAATTTTAGGTCATGTGCATGGCAAATGATCAAAAAAGGAATATTCCATTAAAAAATCAAATATTCCATGACGGAGAGGCCCCCCGGCATAGTACATGGTAGTTAAAAGTTAAAATAAAACTTTATGGTATTCATGTGCAAAACGTGTAAAGTACAGGGGGTTCATGTGCAATTACCCCTTTGTTTTATGTGCCCCATTCTCATGAGACTGTTTGTACTTTTTTTACCTTCCTTCTTGGAAGCTATCTATAAAAAGTATTCCTTGTTGATCAAAAAAAAAAATCAAGAACACTAAGAACAATCTCAAAAATACGAAGAATTTGAAGAATACAATAAAAACAAGGATATAATGGGCATTATTGAAATGTTTTTAGTCAATTCGTTTGATTCGCCACAAAAAATCAGAAGAGATTTGACCAACGAGAAAGCAACATGTAGCTCAGATGACTGAGGGAAAGTCGTTCAAAACTTAGGCCGGGTTCGTGTTAGACTCATCGGCGCGAGCACCGCTTGCACGAACCTCGCCCCCGCAAAGCCAAGGCGATTCCCTTGGCCTTGATTGCCTGGATTCAATGTGTTGTTGGGATTCACGTAACTGAAGTTCTGATGATACTTCCAGTTCGCGTTGTACGTGTCACTATAAGGACTGTTATCTTTTCGACCAACATAATTAACCAAAGAGATAACCTTTGGGCAATCCTCATATGAGTGACTTCCTCCACATGTGATGCAGGACATCTGGTTTGTTTCTAAACTTTCATTTTGTACTGCACTAACTCCGAGGTTCGGCTTCATCATTTTCTGTTGATTTTGCAAATTGCATTGATCTGCTCCTGAATTTCTTTGATGGTCGAATCAGTGGAAGTGCTTTCGGTTGACACTCCTCCTCTGTATGAGTCTTTATCCACTCTATTGGATGTCACCATCTCTATGAGTGCTCGAATCCGTTCAGAACTCCATGACATAAGCGAACCTCTACACGAAGCATTGAGGTTGTTCTTGGTAGCTGGGTTCAAACTGGAATA
>JAYMTK010001231.1:0-17121 GCA_036897405.1 Pelargonium myrrhifolium | reverse complement strand
CCCCCATCGCACGGACCTGGCCTCGGCCCACCCAAGATCCCTCATACACTGTCCATCGCGATAATGAACTACCCAACCCACTCCCGCCTTAGCCTCGAAAAAGGCGTCGTCTGTATTGATTTTAATGCGACCACGAGAAGGTTGCGATCACATACCATTTGAGACATCAACCACCGAACTCCCTGCACGGGTCTCAACCTCACCTCTAGCCTCCGTCCATCCCCTCCAAATCGATCTCGCCATCGCTATCTTGGGCCCCACCTCCGAACAACGTTTGTTCCAAACACCGTCATCCATTCTTCCAACCAAACATAAACACACAAATCGCAACCGAAAGTTGATAAACATAGGCATCGTCAAAACTACTCCCCTGCCATCTTTTCACAAACCCTAAAATAATTGTCAAAATGATTGCCACTAATAAAAGCTCGCCGCATACAAGCAAGTCCGCTCAAGTGGATCTTGTGGTTGAGCTAGGGAGGAAGTGATCATTTCCAATAATTACATCAATGTTATTAGTAATTTACATATAACTAACTCCCTAACACTTATTGTGTGACAAAAAATACAAGTGAACTAAGACACTTCATTAGAGACGATAGAGCAATTGATTTAGGTTATGTTTTTAAAAATTGAGTTCTAAGTATTAATTGCAAGTAAGTATTAATGAAATGCATACATCAATTTAGAAGACAAAAAAGAAGTATTACGATATGAATAAATTATATCACAATCGGACTATACATATAATAAGATTCTCATATTCGTATCTAAACCATGATTAAGAAAAATATTTTTCCTTTCTCTACGTTTCAAATTAGGATTTTGAGTTTCTTTCGAGTTTGAAGAAATTGTCACTCACAAAATGTACCAGAGTTTATTCAATGTATTGCAAACAAGCCCTTTTGTTTCAATTAATCAAACTTTGGCCCCAAAACATTCACAAAATTACCAAAAGAGAGAAACACACAGAGCAAGTAAACTAGGTGCCCTGTGTCTGCTTCTACTACCAACCTTCTTTTTCATTTTCATTTCTGAGTTTTTTGTTTCCTTCTTCAAATTCTCAATTCGGTCTCTGCAAAATTAGGGTTTTCGAGAAGCTTTTCTGTGAACTCCAATGCTTCTGTGATCGCGATTTCTAGGGTTTTAGCTTGAAGAAGAAGATGAGCAACGCCAACAGCAATCCAAAAGACAAAGATCCCGTACTGCGGTTTTTGGAGCTTGCGCGGGCTGGTTCGGGGCGGGACATGGCGGTGGAGGAGGAGGAAGAGCTGGCTCCGACGGAGCTCAACACGATTAACAGCTCCGGCGGGTTTCTGGTGGTGTCCACGGACAAGCTGTCGGTCAAGTACACCAACGTCCATTTGCACGGCCACGACGTCGGCGTGGTTCAGGCCAATAGGCCGGCGCCGGTTAAGAGATTGCTTTACTACTTCGAGATTTATGTGAAGGATGCTGGGACTAAGGGCCAGATTGCCATTGGTTTCACATCGGATTCGTTCAAGATGCGCCGTCAGCCAGGGTAATTAGGTTTTTGTTGTTTATCGAAATTCTCGGTTCTGTTTGGTTTTGTTGGAGTAAGAATCATAGGTTGATAGTAGAGATAAAAAGAAGTGATTTTGAAAGAAATGACATGCTGAGTGAGAGTATAGTTTATGTGAGATGTTAATTTGGATAGATTTTTTCTAGCTTGATTTTGTTTGGTTGCTGTGAAAATGAGGTAACTGAAAGGAGCATCAAGTTTTTATTTTGTTTGATATAGCAGACCATATGTCAAGTATGCAAATGGAGGGATTTAATTGAATTAGATTCTGTTAGTATGGTTTTGTTTGGTTGCCATGAAAATGAGTGGTAAGTGTAGGAAGGGAATGGAAAGTAAAATTTTGTATTAATTTAAGAAAGCCATATGTTAAGAATGATAGAGATGTAGAATTATTTTTATTCTGGTGTGTGGGAACTCAAATAAATTAGGTACTGTTGGTCTTGGAAACAATGAGGAAAAGAAAGGACACGGAAAAGAAGTTGAATTTTGCACCCTTAGCTTGTATGCAATGTGAAAAACTCAGGCTGAATACCCTCTTCTTCTTCTTTTTTTGGAGGGTTCATGTTGAATCTGCTATGTCTTTTCCAGAGTACTTTCCAAGCGGATGTGCTTCCTGAAATCATGGAGAGAAAGACCTCCACGTTTGGTTTTACTTTAATGTTCTGTTTTGGATTGATAGAAACTTATTTTGACTTTCACATGCCTCACAAATTTTAACTCATCTCGCAATTCATATTTTTTAGATTTATTGGAGAAGGTGAATGTTGCTATATAACTGTTTTTAAGGATCTCTTATCTACTTTCCCTGTGTACTTGGATGCTTCCTCCTTTTTCAACTTTAATGAATTTTCTACTTACCAAAATGGGTAACAGATGGGAAGCCAACAGTTGTGGATATCATGGGGATGATGGACTGCTTTATCGTGGACAAGGAAGGGGAGAGACTTTTGGCCCAACATATACATCTGGTGATACAGTTGGTGGCGGTATTAACTATGCTTCGCAGGAGTTCTTTTTCACGTAAGGAAGTTCTCCACTTCGGCACTTTGTTTCAGTGCCTTCATTCTTGATTGAGTTGTGTTTCATGCATAGATTATATGTGTAGGTCTTTCTCTTTTCATGGTTGTCATTGATCACTTCTAAGAATTCTTATTATTGCATGTATTTTTTCCTGCCAGTAAAAATGGGCTGCTAGTAGGAACAGTGTGCAAGGACATGAAGGGTACCTTATATCCAACCATTGCCGTTCACAGCCAAAATGAGGAGTATGCTCTACCTTCATCCGTTAGGATATTCATATTTGATTCTTATGCCATTTATTTTTTTAACAAGGCAATTGGTTCAGTTTGATTTTAATAGTTAAATCTAAAGTATGCACACTTACTTTTTACTCAGTACTAGTTACTAATTGTTTGTACTTGATCATTTATACTTGTGGTCTAAAATTCTGAAGTTCATCGTCTGTGTATGTTTTATGATGTGGGAGATATGAAGTGTTTATTATATATCTGATCCCTTGGGTTTGGATTTCCTCTCTGATCTCTATCAATATATATATATATATATATATATCCTTATTTCCAACTTTCATTAGTGTTGCAAGCCCATAGTATCTTCAAATGATTTAATATTTTAATGTGAAGTGTGATAGATGATTTTCTAGAAGTTGATATAATTTCCCTTAAGTTCACATAACACTTCAGATGCTTGCTCCATTTGTTGACTACCAATGGAGTACGAAAAAGGGTTTTTGTTAGTTGTTACCTTCTGAACTGCTAGATTTATGGTAACTGCTAGAACATAATTTTAATCTCATGCTTTCTTTTTGTTGATTGTGAATATTCATTTAGCTGTGAAAAGCATTTCTAATGCATTTCACCATTATCTTGGGTCATCCTTGCCTCCTTGCACTTATTAGATGCTATATTGATGATGATTATTTCATTTGACCATGTTGCAGTTTCATTGTAATTATGCTATAGATTCTGATTTTTCAGATGCTTTTTCAATCTGGCAGGGTGCATGTCAACTTTGGGCAGAAACCATTTGCTTTTGATCTTAAGGTAAGATGTTCCTTCTCGTTCATCTTCCTCTTTATCTTTTTTCATATGGTAAACTCATTTTTTTCCTTTTCTTTTTCTTGAATGTCACTCTCACCCTATGAGACTAGCTGATTACTAAAGCTTATGGAGAGACAAAATTTATTTGTTCAAAATTAACAATGTTCTGGTGTTAGAAGGTTTTACATCTTGCTAAATAAATGAGATAGATAGTCATAGTACAGTGTACTGAGTTTTTATATTTGATAAGAAATTATATATAAAAGCCAAGGAAACCCTGTTTTTTTTTTTTTTTTTTTTTTGATATTCTTGGATCTGCAATCTTCATTGGCTAATTAGTAGATTTGAAATAATAATAATAAGGTGAAGCTTCATGTAACTACCCGGAACTATGCGCCTTTTCCTTCTAGGTACCTTGATCTTTTCTTCGCATCAACTAACTCTAACCAAAATTTCAGTTAGATATAAAGGAACATTATTCCTCTTTCCTCACATGATTTGCACATGACTGAATTTTATCCTTTATTTAATCATGTGCATGAGTGGTACACATTTCTCTTTGATTGATCTGGATTTAAATATATTTTTTGTTCTCTAATTCCTTAATCAAAATAAATTCATCTAAATAAAAACAAATACAACTGATCTTCATCAAATCAAAACAAATATAACAAACTTCAAACAGTTCCTGATCATTCATGAACAAATAAATCCCATAGGAGAAAGAATGATAGATTTTCAAACAAATCAGATCAACGGAGCTGTTTGGTGGAGTGCAGTAGAGAAAACAAGACAAGTAGAGGGCAGATTTCGATTGGAGTGGTGGCGAACGATGGCAAAGTTGTGCAGCCCCATGGAGTCAGAGGTGCTGAGCTGGCCCTCTCTTCTCTCTCTTGGCTTGGTTAGAATGAACTCAATTAGGATTTTCAGAATGACTATTAAATTTATAAAAGGGTAAGTTGGTCTTTACGTATTCTACCAAATTGTGATAGTAACATATTGATATTTGAAAGTGTAGGCAGTTTACTTGATGCAAAAAAAGAAAGATCAGGGTACCTAAATGAAAAAGGGGTATAGTTCTGGGTAGTTACATGAAGTTTCCCCTAATGATAATTATTGTTGTGGCTTCTTGATTTCATCTTCTTATAGATGTTGAAGTTGTCCTAATGTTTTTAATCATATAGGAATTCGAAGCACAAGAAAGAATGAAGCAACAAATGAAAATTTCAAAGGAGTCCTTGCCACCAAATGTCAGTTATGAGTAAGTTTTGCATAGATTCTGAATCTCCGTCAATGCATTTCCTAGTTCATGATTACTTTAAGCTACCTCGGGGAGTACTTTTAGATGAGGTTCCTGTATGAATCCCTAAAGGAACATCTTGAAAATTGAAATCAGTATCAAAGTTGTAGGCTTTGTTTAGTATCATGTATCACTTGTAAAATCTGCTTATGTAGTTGTGCTGTAAGATACTACAAATTAAATGAAGTCGGTGATTGCTATAGTGTGATAACCTCCTTTTGGTTATAGAGCTGCAAGTGTATTACAGCAGCTGTAAGCAGGTTTTCCTGTGATTTTTTTTTCTTTCTTTCTAATTTCGTGTAACCAAAATAACCTTTTTGTGGACATGATATCTTCTTGCTTTTCTTTTATTCACCCTCTTCTGTTTTCCCCCAATATGCGAACTCTCCTGTAGCTGATATTATAAACACAATTATTCTATAAGACATCACGCCAGCCAAGAGTTGAACATTTTATATTTTGAAAATGGTTTCATTGATTCCAGACTGTGTTATCTATTTACCATTCAATTACCTTTTCTCATTCTCTCAAGTTGAATGTGGTTTGCTTTAAAATCTTAAAGGTTTAAGTGTGGTGTTATGCTATGCGATTCTTGTTGTTTCCATATTAGTAATTAGTGTTATACTGTGGTGATCATGCCATTATAATCTTTATTAATTGTATATATTTCTGCAACTTATAATATTTAGCTACTAACTTCACATTTTGATAACTAGACTCGTTCGCTCCTACTTACTACACTACGGCTATGAAGATACTCTCAAATCTTTTGATATGGCTAGTAGCAGTACTCTTCCTCCAATCACTGTAGGTAATGGCTTTGATGAGCAGAGTAGCAATATCAAGTATGCTTTGAGCCAAAGAAAGACTCTTCGTCAGGTATATTTGTTGGCTATCTGTGTTTATATATGTGGTTGTTGACAAATGTAATAGATACTATGAACTTTTTCCTCTTTCTTCTATCAATGTATTTACTCTTTGATACTTTGGCCATGAGTTAATGGCTTGATGAATGTGAGTATTTTAATTTTCTTTTTTGACATTGAACCCTATGTTCTTTGTAATTATGTAAAAGAACTATGTTGTGCTCTTCATTTACTTATGAGACTGGTTTTATCCGTCTTAAGATTGCTTGCACAATATTAGGAATATCTTTTCTCACTATTTAACTAATTTGTGTTAGTTTTCTTCCTTTTCTGGTTTTGTCTGAACTGCTTTCTTGTCAAATGAAGCTAATCAGAAATGGGGAGATTGATGCTGCATTTGGTAAACTTCGCGATTGGTATCCCCAGATTGTTCAGGTAAAGTTCTTGTCTTGGCCTTTATTTATCTTTTTTTTCTTTCAATATGTATAATTGCTTGATAGCTTTGTTATCTAGAAGATTTACTTGCCTACATGCTATAAATACTGTTCAATATTTATTCGTGATGCAGATATATAATTCCTTGAGTTTTCTTTGTTAAACATGCACCTGAGTTATCTACTTTCGGGTTCTACTTTGCCTCATCCTTTATTGTTTCACTTGCCTTTCCTGTAAAAGAATCAGTGGATAATCGCCACTGTTAGATGATTTTTGTGATCTTTGTTTCATTTCTTCTATTGTTTTGGTTATGATATGAAAGTTCTTAGTACATTTGTTGTTTTGTTTGGTTCTTATTTCATTAAATGATTAGAAGTATTAGTTATGTTACTAGTATTGAGAAACAAATTTCATCGTGGTAGCCAGTGTGTCATTTTCATTTCACTGGCTATGTAGAATAATTGACATTGATACTCTCTAGAAATTATTTTGGATTTTGTGGAGATTGTGACAGTATATTTGCTTTCAGTTATCTTACTAGTATTGAGAAACAAATTTCATCGTGTTAGCCAATGTTTCATTTTCATTTCATTGGCTATGTAGAATAGTTGACATTGATACTCTCTAGAAATGATTCTGGATTTTGTGGAAATTGTGACGGTATATTTGCTTTCTGCAGGATGACAAATCAGAAACTTGCTTTCTCCTGCACTGTCAAAAATTTATTGAACTTGTCCGGGTAACTTCTGCCTTCCTATTTCCTGACTCATGGCCTTGTACTAAAAAAAGGGATTATAGAAAGAGAAGCTACATGTTTTTAATTTCCCGGGTAGATATTGTAGAAGCAATCTATTTTGTGTGTGCATGTGTGAGAGAGTAGGTGGCTAAATCTTATTGAATATTTTTATTGAACTGTGACACCTGTACCAACATGTAGGTTGGGGCACTCGAGGAGGCTGTGAAATATGGAAGGCTTGAATTAGCAAAGTATTTCGGATTGGCTGGTTTTGAAGATCTAGTTCAGGTACTAAAGTTCTGTTGTCAGGCACTATAAAGTTGTTTTGATGTGTTAGATGATTCACTTTTACATGGAAATGTTAATCTTTTGTAACAAATGTCGATTTTGGGCAATTGGAAACCGAAAGCCCAGAATACCTGGTGTGGTCTGATTAGCAAATTTGCATGCTCTTCTTTGTTGCGGTCTTCTGAAGAAATGTGGTGGCGTACATTTTGCTGTGCTTTATTTATGGAACTAAAGCATCAAACTAAGTGGTGACCGAGGGACATTTAGTAGCATATTCTAGTTCGGACACTTATTTCTGGATTCATGTATCTTTTGCAGTGGAAACTGAATCTAAATACTCGTTGGAACTCTCTTTTCAGGACTGTGTTGCTTTGCTAGCATACGAACAACCGCACGAGTCCCCAGTTGGATATCTTCTCAAAGTCTCACAGCGTGAAGTCGTGGCCGACACAGTTAACGCCATGATCTTGTCAACGAATCCAAACATGAACGATTCACATGGTTCCACACAATCTAACCTAGAGCGATTACTCAGGCAGTTAACCGCTTGCTACTTGGAAAGAAGGTCGTTGAATGGCGATCAAGGCGAAGCCTTTCATCTGCACAGAGTACTCAACAGTGGTAAGCAAAGATAAGCGATAGCTCATAGTTTCTCATTGTGCCGCCCTCATTCCCTTGTCCATAACGCGCCCAGTTGATCATTTCCCGACGGAAGTTCATGTGATCAGATCGTGTGTCTGATATCCCGAGCAGAAGGCCCCATAGTGTTTCGAATTCACAAAGCACAATAATTCGAAGATTGGGGTGGTTCTTGATTTGCCTGTAAGTTTGTAACTTTTCCGAACATATATAACATTGAATGAGAAGTTTTAGACTGAATGGTTGGTTCTCTTTAAAGAGATGTTCACTGATTCAGAATGTAGGAGTTGTTTTCGATCCTTTCCTTAGTCCATTCTTCATTTTGTTTTCGTTATTGAGTTCAACTTGTATGAGAAAAAGGAATCTAAGCCAATTAATTTTTTGTTTAGGCTAAGCCAAACCAATGAGGTGATGACACTTTATTAAATTTCACTTATACCCACCATGTGAATTTGGGGGAGCGGAGCAACTCACCGGATCTGGGCTTTTTTTAATGAGGTGTCCCTGCCTCATTGGTGGTTTAGTTATTAAGCCATATTATTTGACTTAGGATCCTAATACTCTAACTTTTATTGTATAAAAATTTAGTTACTTCATTTGTTAGCAACTCTCTTAGGGATCGTTCATTTAATATTTGGAAAAGTGTAATTCAAATGCTAGCAATTCAATCACTAAGAGTCGAAAATTTCACAAATAAGTAGTTCAAATTCTACACCCCTATAGAATTTGAATTGCTCGTATTTCTTAATATTTCAATTTTTTCTCTTTTTCGTAAAAATTTAAATATATTATTTTCAAAAAATAATAGATAAAAGGACTATTTTAACCAAAAATAAATATGAAATATATCGTTGATACCATTTGTGGTCACATGGTCATGCAAGAGCATGACGTATGATGAGAATGCATATTACATTATTTTATAACAAAACCATGAGATTAGTCAAATGCCATAAAAATTCAGTAAGGATGGTTACGTGCGCAATACAAAGAGTTAGTAATTAACAAAAATGAAAATATTCTCCTCGTAGACTGAAATTGTGGGAAGAGTTTTCACATTCAATTCCCTCTAAACACACTTATGAAGAGGGGTGAGGAATCTTAAATGTGACTAAGTCCCGAACCGGATTAAATCGGTGGTTTACAACCAAAAAAATAAATATTTCTCACCAAAAAAAAAAAATGAAAATAAAGCACAAAGCCAAAGGCAAGTCCTTTGGGAGCTCGAAAGAAACATATACTAAAAAAGTTGTTATAGTTATAACGCAAAGGCCGGCTTTGCCTTTGCTCCTTCCTCACTACATAATATATACATTTACATAAATCTAACAACACTTCCTCAGATCAACAATCCATCAGTTGGCTCCGCTATTATCCCTTTTCCCACAGCGGAGCTAACTATTCCTCCTCACGAATCCTCCACCACCTCCTGCTCATCCTGGTATTTTCTACGTCCCATTCGTTACATTTCCTGTAATTATATGTTATGTTATGAATATGTGATTTGAATCTACATGTTATACTATGTATGTATGTGCATTGTGAACCCTGTAATTGATGTTTGGTTGCTGAGAAATTAAGGCAATAACTAATCTCGTTGATTTCTAACCCTCGTGTTTTATGTATCTCAATGAATGTCATCAAATAAGCCTATGTTTCACAAGTTATCATAACCACATTTACCATAATGATTATGTTCGCGTACCTTGTGTTTGTTGATGATGCAGAATCCGAGAATCAGAGCAAGAAATGTGCTTGTAGATCTCCGAATTTGAGGGTTTGTTTGATTGCTCTTTCTTGCAGGTTTCCATGAAATAGAGAGATGGAATATTTACCTTCAGAATTGAACAATTTTGCACAATATCCGGGAAGACATTCCCCACTGCCTTCGAGGACTCCCAGTCCCTTTCAATCCGTTTTGCCATTGCATAGTCCGAGTCCTACCGGGTTCTTCAACCCTACAGCAGATCAGGGGATGCAATCATGCCTCCAGCGCACTTCCTCTGACAACATTTTCAAAGAAGAACAACCTTTGTGGCTCGAGGAACTGCTTGATGAGCCAGAGGTTCAGATACCAGTTCACAGACGCCATCAGCGTTCATCGAGTGATCCTTTCGCTTACTTAGATAAGCCGCTCAATGAGGAGGAATGCAGCTCCAGAAATGTTTCTCTTGGCTCGAGCTTTCCTGATAAACACAAGAACTGGACAGGGGAATCGCCATTTTCTTCTGCAACCAGCTCTAGAAAGGACCGAGAACACCCAGAATGCACTTCTACGAAGCGTGATTGCTTTCATCCTAATCATTCTGCATCCAGGACAGACACAAAATGGGCAAAACAGTACGTTGCTTGTCACCTGTCATACATAAAATAATATCAAATATCGCCAAAAGATTTCCTGCCAATTCTTTAACTAACTTGTGTTCTAACGTATTCCAACAAATACAGGAAATTGGCTCAACGATCTCGGATCAGGAAAATTAACTACATTGCTGAACTGGAAAGGAATGTCCAAGCTTTACAGGCAAGGCTGCAAAAGTTTACAGTGTCTAACTTCATAACTTTCGGACCACAACATGACCTTTACGCTTTTCTGATATTATACAGGCTGAAGGAACTGAATTTTCAGCCGCCCTCAACTTTCTTGACCAGCAGAATCTCATATTGGGCATGGAAAACCAGGCCCTTAAGCGGAGATTAGACAGTTTATCCCAGGAGAAACTCATAAAACACTGTAAGTTCTCTCTTTTCTTTTTCCTAGTTTCATTTATAATCTTCATGTATTGTGACTAATTTCATTGGTTATATTTCAAAAATAAATTCAGAAGCAGCATATTCTATAATATGCTATAATTATTAACAGCAACTAACAAGAACTCATGAATTATCGAGTATAACAGTAGAACAGGGTATGCTAGAGAGAGAAGTTACTAGGCTTCAAATGTTGTATCAGCTACAAATGCAGCAGCAACAGCAACAGCAACAAAATCAACAGCACCGGAAGTATCCCACACGTCGCCAGTTCAAAACTAGAGATCTTGACTCCCAATTTTCTAACCTCTCACTGCAACACAAGGAAACCAGTTCCTGAAAGAGCAGCTAGTGGCCATTTCACATGTCAGTTCTGGTCAACCAGACAAGTACTGATATCTACTGTAGACCAAATCCTTCTGACTCAATATATGTACCTGTAACTTCTTTTTGTATTTTTTTTATGAGATCTAGCGGGGGCAGACAAGGCTCGATATTGTAGAGCCCTCCGTCATTTTCAGCCCTTCAGTAACATCTTCAAGGTCTTTCCCAATCTACTTAGGAACGGAGCTTAGAAGAATTGCTAACTGAGCTTGTATTCAACTTTTATATATATGTCCACATACAACATGCATCTACTTCATCTGCATCAAGACGCGCACAGTTCGTCTGCAAAAAAAAAAAAAAAACAAAAAACAAAACAATAAAGCATTAAGAGATTAATTCTAGAACCAATGGTAATGGTTGTTTCTCGAGAGCTAATTTCATATACTCAACACGACTCTAATATGGGACTTTTGAGTCGAGTATGATCAGCCAACCTGCTTTTGAGGGATCAAAGGTTTCACAAAATCATTATCATATAACTATCAGTTCTTTGACAGAGAACAATTTGATTCAATTTCAATCAAATGAGCCTTGCTGGTAAGTTCAATTTACAAATGAAATTTTATGATACCAAGTATCAAGCTGTAAGCCTAGCCACCTTTGAGGACATGACTGATCTTCTACATTGCACATTATCTTCTTTGATAGACGAGTGGGCACCTTGACTCAAACTTTCTTTTCTTTAATGAATTTCCACATCCTTCTCATTTTCTTCCGTCTAAAACCTGCCATTTTGCGCTCTTTCCATCCCCGATACTGTTGTCTAACCTTCAACCAGGCTGAATAATCCTTCCCCTTCTTACACTCAACAAAATCTGCTAAATCATCAAAGTCAAATGACTTATGGGAGTTGTCTGCTATAGAGTTTAGGAAAATCTCTCCATTGCAGGCTGTATCAGTTTCCTCTTCCACTCCAAGAATTGACTCATTCTGATCCTGGATATGGATATTTCTAGAAACTTTTGCTTGCCTGTTTGGGGCATTTTGATGAGAACTTTTGAGAGAATCGTTGCTGAAAAGTACCAAGAAAAAGGTAGTAAATTTGAATGGTCATTATCTGATACATGGAACATTATGCAGCAAACTTGAATGTCGACGATATATGCAAGTATGCAGGTAATCATACTATAAATTTACACAATTCTTCAAATCTCCCACACCTGAAGAAAACAGCTTCATTGCCGAAATACCAACACTTCATGCAAGTATTCAACAGGTAATGAAGGGGATAAGCATGTCCATTCAACATTTCATCAAGTCCAGGATAACATTTCTCATGCAAAAGCATCACAAAAGCACGAAGCTTTTTATTCTTCTGCTAAAAGGATGGAAAACACAACAAATCTTTCTACAGTCTACACATGCTGAAAATGTCACTTAAACATCAAATGCCCTTGGGAAACTTTAGTGTTCTCTAGAAGGCAATATAGTTCAGGTCAAATATACCACAGAAAATCTGTATTAAACTGACAAGTTCAAGTTACAAAACTAAGGGTTCAAATGGAAAATAACATCAAAGAGAGTTGAACAAAGTTCATGGTCTAAGGCATGTTAGATTGACAAACTCAGGCTCCAAGTACTAAACTTTTCATGTTTCGCTTACCTCAGAGCTCAATCGCAAAACTACTGTATAACTTACTTTGTACATAAAAGAAGCTTGCAAACTAAAACAAAATTCAAGCAAGATACTCGATTATAAGACAACAAAAGTAAGAAGAACCGGTATCATGTAATGTTTTTAAGAAAAAAAAAACAAGTAAATCATATACCTCAAATGTACTCTCTGAATCCTTTGAAAGTTCAAAGCAACTTTTTTAGTAGACTTGCTATTTGACTGGGCCTGCAATTTTCAACAACAGTTTAAATGCGTGGAATATATTAACAAATCAAACTTCCAAAATATGATAATGCCGTGTTTATTTCACACACAAAAAAAAAATGCATTTTTTACAAGTCTAATATCTTTCCAGCATTTTTTGTGTGGGATACATTCAAACCTGGGAGAAAAACTCTTAGCATGCAGTAGAAAAATGAGAACCAAATCCGGAATTGGGCTGGAAGGTATTTTCCATGCTTTTAGAAAATGTGATATAGATGCTTTGACAACCACTGGTTCAATAAACAGTCAAATCGAATCCTATCCAACAGAACCCACTTAGCATGAAAAATTGATTTAATAGCGATAATTATGAATCATTTTGGAAAACATTTACACCTTATAATCTTTGCTTAGTTGTAATAAAAGAACTTTCAAGCTATCTACTAAAATCTTTATTTTAACCTTTATTTAAATTTAATTGATAACAGACATTACTGCTATTTTTATTATGTTTATTGCTCTTTATTTATGTCTTGTCTTAAGTTCCTAACCTACATTGGGTAACCAAATCAGAATGAAAACGTTTTTCACAAAGAAATAAAGCACTTACGCTGAAATGCCCAGTATAGACAAATAAATACTTCCCACATTAAATCTCTAGTAAAACCCAAACATGAAGAACATAGGAGAAGATATACATTTTTTCAAAAGCAATATTCTGGTAAAGATATTCCTTCAAGGCAATCTTTTCATTTCAGCCCATAGAAAGATATAAAACTCACCTTACGAACTTGAACAGATGATAATTTGCGAAAACAGAATTCTGATCCAGAACCAAGAAGCGGCTTCAGCATAGCAAAATCACCCTCTTCAAGGCTTAATAGATTCAACAGAGTCATTATCATAAATACACAGTTCTTCACTAAGAAATCAGGCCCACGAACAAAACTTAGTGATAGCAAGCCTGAAAAATGCATAAGAATCCACTTGAATTCTGTATGCTTCATTGGTTGATTTTCCATTACATCACTTAAGAATTCCTGAATTGGTAGAAAGACTTTGAAGTCTTGGAAACAGCGAACAATATCCAATATGAATTCATAATCCTTACATGAAGTGGAACCTTTCAAGGTTTCCAGACAACCCAAATTCCTGATACGCCTTAAACACCAAACTGCTTGTAACAATGAACTACCCATTAACTTCAATATAGAAGCAAGAAGACATGTATCTTGGGGACTTGTATCCCAGTTCTTGGACATTTCAGCATCATTAACATCATCATTGGATGCTCTGCGTATTATGCAGCCTAGGATTGACAAAATCTTATCTTTGCATTGGTCATCGAGAACATGGTGGTACTCCTCCGTACATGCAGTAGATTCAGCCACCAACTCAGTTTTCATTCTAGAGAACTTGTTGCATAAATAGGAGTCCAATAGGTCATTTGATTTAGTAACAAAATAATAAATATTATCTCTCGTGGCTTCTTGAACATAATATTCAAAGGACAGCTGGCAATTTCTGCTGAGTGACTTGACAGAGGAACAACTAACATCCAAAAGAGGGCCATTAATATGCATACAAGACATGTGTCTAGTGTACAAGAACACAGACTTTTCAAATGCTGTCATGTACAAGCTCATCAGACTAATATCTAGTCTAAAACTCTCAAAAGACACGCCACTATAAATGACTTCAGAAACCAATAAAATTAAATGTGCCTGGAATAGTTTTGGTGCAGAAAGAATAACGGGGTCTAGAAGTAATGATAAGGCAGCTGTCAAGCTCAATTTAGGAACTCTAAAACCTTTTCCATGCTGCCAAAACAAACTGTTGAGGAACAAATCTTCAAATGCTTGCTCACCCGAAAAGTGGAGAATAAAATGACAAGAAATCACCTCTAGTACACTTCCGATATCACCAGGACCGAAGTGGCATGCAAAGAGCACCTTGCTGGTGTGAGAAGTAGAATCAACTAGCATTAGGTATTCTCTCAGCGATTTATGCATCAGAAGTTCATCTGCAAAAACCTAACCATAATATTCCCATATTAAACTTTGCAGAGCTTTTCTGAAACTCGAAAGTGCTCTACACTGGGCAAGAAACAACAGCAACAAAGATTTGAAGGTGGAAATAGTCAGAGGAAGAAAGCTTTAGAATAAGGGTACCATAGATTCGAATTAGATAATCAAAACAGTCCAACTATTTCTGTTGTTTGCCACGTTGTGAAGCTAATCCTTTCGTAGAGCAGACGTGAAATCATGATTATTAACTTAGTGTCAGTGAGTTGTAGATATTCAAGGGTCATCTATACAAGGAATACACGACAGAACAGAGCATAATTCTTCTTAATGCATGCCTATCATGTATCAAAACCTTCCAAGGCAACATTTTTGTTATGTGTTAAGCTTGCATATTTGAAAATATAGAAGGAAAACTGCTATTCACAGAAGATGCTAACTTAGACAAACACAAAAGAGTTGAGGAAAGGGTATGACAGATAAGCTCTAACAATAAATTTCTGATCTATAAATATTTACAACTAACAACATTTTCACAAGGCAGGAAAGATAGTTTCAATGGTTCTAGAAAGTTTACCTCAAGAAGAGTGAATATAGATAGAGAAGCTGACTTATTTCTTGAGCAGATGGAATCTGTCTCCTTTCTTTCTGTCATAATTAAAGAGAAAATTCTGCTGAGCATGGAAAGAAGAACTTGGCACTTCTTCAACAGAAGAGTTTGGTCAGACTCAAACAAGGTCAACATAACCATGCAACACCTCAAAAGCAATGTTAGTTCTTCCATGTCAGTCAACAAATTAAAATGAAAGGCAGTTTTTCCATCAGATTGAGTCACAGGAATACCAAGTACAGCAGAGAAATAACAATCAAACTTTATATCAAGTTCCTTAAATAACAAATCATAGATCCCGTGCAAATCCGTATATCCCACTTCAAATCTATCTTGATTGAACTCCATATCCAAGTAGTTCAAAGAGGCTCCATCTTCAGATAAACATACTGGCATCTTCAAAGACAATTGGCTCAGTAGAGAATACAGACTTTTCATAAGCGGCAGTTTCAGTCCCTGAAATAAAAGAAAAATGAATTTCATTTTTCAGTGAAAAGAATGTAAAGCTTCAGGAATTGATAAGCAAAATGAAAAGTGGAGTCAATAAGTGCTTTTTTGATAAGAGAATTCAATAGTATATGCTTTAGGCTGAAAATGCATAGAAGCTGTCCAGAAGCCAAATAGAACTTCTGTGACAACCAAACCTTATTTTACACACTAACTTACTGAACAATCCCCAAGTATAATGACAACAGAATCCCCCTAACAAATCAAAGGCTCTTCATTTCAAAAGCAAATATACCCTAAATCAATCACACATATGGAACATACAATTCTTCTAATTCTAAAACAACCAACAAGCTTAGAAATTCTCTAAAACCCTAAATCCCCATTTTGGATCATTAAAAATCTTCACACTCCAAAAAGGTCACTCATTTCTGATTATCTCCCAAAAAACAAACCCACCTCACAAAACTACAGAAATTAGCCCCCAAAATCAGAAACAGCCCATATAACATACACACTCACACTATTAGTTTACGGACTCAGCTAAAAGCTTAAACTTGCAACCAGTTACAAGTACAATCCCTCTCTTCATTTTTTTCTTTCTTTCAAATTACATGGCATCTAGGTTCGAAATTTACCGTTACATTGGAAAACTCTGAATATGATATCATATTAACTAACCAATTGACTCAATTAAAAACTTAAACTGATACTTGAACACATAACTACAGTTTTCATGGTTTAACACGTATATACATTCATATAAGACGGGTATTGAAGGTACCTCAGAATCGGAAGATCCAAACGCAGAAATTAGGGTTTGGAAGTTGTGTAAACAGCGAGGAGGTCGGGTCCGGCCGGTGAAGGTGGGCCTAGGGCTAGATTTCTTCCTCTTCCTCTGATTCCGTCTTTTGGAACCCATCACGGAAGCGACGGATAAGAAAAAAAAAATCTGAGGCTATGAGTTCGAATTTGGGAAGATTTGATTTGTGGCGGGAACGGAACGAACTCGACCTGTGTCAACTGGTTTTTTGACTCAGAGACGGAGGTGTTAGCAAATAGGAGAATACAATGGTTCAAAGATCGGACCGTGCATTGAACCGGCTATGCTCGACCCGGTCATCCGGCCGGGTCATTCAATTCTAAAAAAAAAATACCTTTTATATATATATATAGGGTAAAATGTATATTAGTTGACTGATATAAAGTTATATCA
>JAYMTK010001230.1:0-17121 GCA_036897405.1 Pelargonium myrrhifolium | reverse complement strand
ATTAACACATGATCATGAGGATACAAGAGTAAATATACAACACTAACTAACTTATTCTTAACACTCATTTTGGGACGGAGGGAGTATTTTTTATGATTGCTTTGGTTAGGTACATATCTCTTGTAAAACACAAATTTCATGCGCACTGTGCTACATTCCATTCTTTTCTGTTGTATTAGATTTTTTTTTCTACACACTCGTCTCGCTATCCTTGCACGTGCCTATATCAATAATTTATAAATAGTGGCCTTATAATTAATAGATATTTTAATAGAATAACAACCTTTTATTTCTTCTTATATATATTAATATATAAAGCCAGGTGAGAGAAATATGTAAATGACATGATTGGACCTATGAATAGATATGAGTACATCTTGGGTCCATCAATTCATCAAGCAATGGCCATATATGCAAGTTGATAACGTGTCAAGAAAACGCTCAAAAGCATGAAATTTGAAAATTCAATACCCTTCATATCATAATGATCGAATCTTCATTGATAATGACACATACATAATACATCTAAATGGATATAAAACCAAATTTTCCTGTGTGACTTGGACAGATATTTTCCATATCAATTGAATGAATCATAATACAAAAATTATGTCATCTTTTGCTCTTTAATGACATTTAATTGTATTTTGTTAGTTGCAAGTTGCAACACGTCATAACTAATATTCCAATTTGAAATTGATTTTGCAAAGAAATATACATGTATCAAATCTCATATTGACAAATAAATAACATACTGTATTTCTTTTTTACTCTTTTCCATGATTGTTTTGGGACTTATTCTTGAAAAAAATCAAACCCAAAAAATATCTAACACATGAGAACAAAAGAAAAAGAAAAAGTTGAAGAAAGGGCAAGTATTGAAATTTCCCTCCAAAAACATGGGCCATTAACTACCCAACGTTTAAATATCCAAATCTTCGTCTCTCTCCTATTGTCTCGCACGTGAGACGCCACACGTGTCGTCATCAGAGCCAGCCACGTGTTAAAGAGCCCGATAAATCGCCTTCGTCCCCGATTCCGTAGCTCCATTGCCTTCACACTGACACTCCTCTCAGTAGTAGGAGACACTCGCGAACTACTCGGAGCTCTCCTTTCGCCTTTGCTTCAGCAGCTATTCACACGGTCTGTGATCTCATTACTCTTGATTTTTCTAGGTATTTTCTCTCATTCAATCGGATGATTTTCAACACGATTTCGATTGATTTTTTTGGTGTTTGTGTGCATTTCACCTTTTTTGTTTTGATTTTCTTCAATTCCGAGTTCTTCAACTTGCGTGTTCTTTGTGGAGGATCCGTAAATGCCAGTTGGTTTCGCCGTTGGTTTTTAATTCGTGCTTCGTTTGGTTGCTGAAGATGTGTTGGATTTGAAAATAAGATAAGAAAATGATAATGGATTTGAATTTTGGATCTTAGGTTTCTCATTCTCCTGGGAAAGTGAAATAGCTTAGCTTAACAAAAATTAGTTGGCGTAAGTGATACTGTTCGTTGCTCTTTAATTTTCTCGGAAAATGATTCAGAATTCTATGATTTAACAGCTTTGCATAGTAAACTGTAGTTGGATCCATACGAATCCGGTTTAGAAACTTAGAAATATGAATTCAGTTTTTTTTTTAGCTTTGCTTGATTTGCTTATTCTTCTTTTGAATTTTGCTCATAAGCTTTATACTGTGCCCTGATACTTTGGTTTCCTCGGGCAGCAAGCAGTGAATCGAGGAACATGAGCAACACTATAGGCCACAATTTGGTCCACCAGAGCTTTTTTTCTCCCACAGTTATGGAGCATCAAAGTAAAATTAATGCATCTAGCATTCCAGGAAATGCTTTGGTTAAAGCTGCCTCTTCAAATCAAGGGACAGTGCGGATACAGAAGACATTATCCACTCAATTCTACGGGAACAATTTAGTTTTAAGGAAGCCGAATTTACTTATGGGGACATGTCATGCTGTTACAGACATCCAAGCTGTGTTAACCACGGATTCAGGTACTAAGGTAATAGTCACTAGCCAACAATCGCCAAATTTCAGTCCCAAATACTAGTTTTTTATGCAGGACAATCATTGTTAAATTTTCTTATCTCAATGTAGATTTTGATGATGATAGAAATTAGCTCCATTCTACAACCTTGTAGATAGTAGATTTCATATATTTTTACGGGGTTAACAGAGGAAACAAAATGAAAAGAACAAGAAAATAAAAGACGAGAAATTTATGTCATGAAAAAATTTCTATCTTGATTTTTCTAAATTCAGTATAAGTAAACGAGTCTTACTTGTTGCTAGTTTAAGCTATAAGCTCTTATGTTGCAATTAGTAAATAGTTGCATGATATAAAAAAAAGTATAAAATGTTACTCAGATGTATGTTAACCAACCATTTCCTTTTTAACAGCTCGCAGGAAAATATGATCTTGGCGGGAATATTGAACTACAGGTATTTGTGATTATCATTTTGTTTACTTGTGCTGAGCTGGGCTGATGTACTTGCAACTCATTAGACTTCAAATTCTAATACTGAATACTTATACTAACAGAAGCTTCACCTTTTCAATTAAGCAGGTCAGCATTAGTGCTCCTAATTCAGAGTCTGCTACTCAAGTTGATATTCAGGTCACGAATAGTACTGACTCTTTGGTTCTTCACTGGGGTTTGATACGGGATAGAAAAGAGTAAGTTTGGTTCTGTCACTCAAATTGAAGTTTTTCCTTTAGATCTCTTCTTCATATGCCTAAATATTTAGATATTCTATTTCAGGAAGTGGGTAATCCCTTTTCATCGCCCAGATGGGACAAAAGAATATAAAAACAGAGCACTTAGAACTCCTTTTGTGGAAGTAAGTTCAAAATGGCACAAAAAAATTATTTAAATGACTATTGGCACCCTCTTCTAATCTTTAAAACAGACCGTTGCTTATTCATCTGGATCTGATTTATCTTCTTTTTTTTTAAGTCTGGCTCCAATTCTTTCCTTACAATAGAGATCAATGATCCTTCGATACAAGCTATACAATTTCTTATAGTCAATGAAGCTCAAAACAAATGGTGAGCTTTCATTCTATTTGTGCTAGATCTACTAACTTTAACATAAGATATTAAAAATGGCTGCAGTCTGTTAATTATTATTTCAATTTGCAGGTTTAAAAATAATGGTGACAACTTTCATGTTAAGTTACCTATGCAAGACAAGTCGAATCCAATCGTTTCAATTCCTGAGGATCTTGTACAAGTTCAAGCATATCTGAGGTGGGAAAGAAATGGCAAACAGATGTATACTCCAGAGCAAGAGAAGGCAAGTGATAAGTACTTTGTAATTTGCAGAGATTGTTTAGATTCAGAACTTCTTGTTCTTTCAATTTCCACCTTCTCATCATTGTTATTACGGCCATCATGAATTATTACTCGAGTTTGTTTGCTGTTATTTGGTGAAGGTAGTAGTTAAATTCAACTCATTAGAAATTACGTATCTTGATTTTAGCTATCATGTCTTCAAACAATTTCTTCCTTAGGATGTGGGGAATTTTGTTATTGTAAATTTGGAATTTTAGCTGACCTAAAAAGGTGTTCGAACCTTGTGACCTAAGTTGTTGAATTGTGGCCTCAAAGATGCGAGACTTGCATGTGAGGGTGAGGGTTGAAGTGGGTTATAAAGTCCCACATTAGGAAAGTGTAAAATGAATGACCTAAATATAAAGTTGCAAGTGAAACCCTACTAACAAGGTTGTCCTTTTTGTAGTAGAGCCCAAGCCATTGTGTGTAGACCAGTTTCAAAATCTAACAAAAATAAGCAAATGTTTTTGTAAGTGTACTCCCCAGATTTCAGTTTACCTTTGTGTTATTTTATAGTTAATAGTTTCATATGAGAATTCTATCAGTTCTCGATAATGTGAATTCTCTGAAATGATACGCTCTTCTTTTAAGGTCGCCTATGAAGAGAAACTTCCTTTTGTTGTTGCAACGTACAAACACTGGCTATTTGTCCGTCTATCCATAACAATTACCTTGCCTTTTTATAGGTTGAATATGAGGCAGCTCGCACAGAACTGTTGGAGGAAGTAGCCAGAGGTACTTCAATTAAAGACCTACGTGCAAAGCTTACCAAAACAAATGGTTCTAGTGCAGTAAAGGAGCAGTCTCTTCCTGACACTGAAGGCCAGATTCCTAATGAACTTGATGGGACACAGAAAAAGATTGCCAAAGGAAAGACCAAAGATAATGCTGCAAAATTGCAAACCAAAAAGTATTTTATTGCTGAAAAGATTCAGCGAAAGAAGAGGGACCCAATGCAGCTTCTCAGTAAGTATGAGGCTAAACCAGTAGAGGAAAAAGAGTCGAGTCCGGCCAAACCTAAAGTCTTGACAGCAGTTGAGCTCTTTGCTAAGGCAGAGTTAGAGCAGGAAGGTGATAATGCTCTAAACAAGAAAATATTCAAGCTTGCTGACAAGGAGCTTCTGGTGGGATAATGATCCATTATGGATGTGCTTCTTGTCTTTTCACCACTTCCTATTTGTACAGACCTAATTTTGTGATCCTAACCTTTTTCTCTAGGTACTTGTAACCAAGCCTGCTGGAAAGACGAAAATTCTTCTGGTTACCAATTTCAAAGAACCAGTTACAATTCATTGGGCTTTATCTAAAACAAGTGCTGGAGAGTGGTTGGTAATATTCTTCAATCCATTAGTTCACAAAGTTGTGTTGGGTATTTGATATTACTGTTCTTTACTTCTTTTATATCTCCTTACACTTTGAGCGTTATATTATGAGATATATTAATGTTTTCAGGCACCACCTCTCGATATACTACCACCTGGTTCAGTTTCTCTAGATAGGGCTGCTGAAACACAATTTACAAGTAGTAATTCTGCTGATCCTTCTTACGAGGTAACCAGGATGAATATGATCTGGTTCTTTACTTCACAAAACTCTGAACTCTGACCGATATATTTAAGATCTGCCAGCAGCAGTTTACATAGCCCCGTTTGAATTTTCAGGTCCAATCTGTTGAGATAGAGGTTGAAGATGACAGTTTTACAGGAATGCCATTTGTGCTTGTGTCTGGTAGCAACTGGATAAAAAACAAAGGCTCGGACTTTTACATTGAATTTGGTGCTGGATCTAAGCAAGTTCAAAAGGTTCTCCTTAAAGATAGAAAGTTGATGATTTCATGTAACCTTATTAAGCCTTTTTCGCATTGTACCTAGCATACATTGCTTTCCCAGATTTAATACCTTTAATTTTACTCACAGAAGGACGCTGGTGATGGCAAGGGTACTGCTAAGGCCTTGCTGGATAGAATAGCCAATCAGGAGAGTGAAGCACAGAAGTCCTTTATGCACCGGTTAGTAACTTTGAGGAATTTGATTAGTTTGGGTTCTATTTATTTGGTCAATTTTGCTTCAGCTAATGCTAGTGCACCTGTATGTTTTTTTCAATTTGAAGTGCTCCTGTATAGTTCAACTTGTTAGTAGATATTTTATTGCACCACACTCCTAAAAATAAATTCAGGTTTCCAGCATTCCTGCATGTATAGGTTACTTAGTTCAAAAACTCAGGGAGGAAGAACACCAGTCTCTTCCCACCGGCATCTTTGGCCAACTAGAAAGTAAATACTGAGAAATTCTTAGCATTTAGTCACAAAAATTGATGGTTGACCAAATTGCTTAAAACAGATAAAGGGAAAAGAAAAATTTGGAGTCATTTCTTTTAGAATAGTTTTTCTTCATTTAATAATTTTTACCATCTAATCACAGGTTGAAATCTTAATATTTCTACTTTAAGCTTTCACAACCCTACTTGACTATATCATATATTAGAGATATATGTATTTATGTATTATTTAAAAATATATATCTGTAAAGCACAGCATGTTAATTGCTGCAGAGGAACGAAGATGGTTTGTAACTCACCATTTATGTTGTCTACCCATTTTCTCCTTTTGAATAAAATATAGTAGCCCATGATATCACTATTTCCAAGCTATGATGGCTTTGACGGAACGATATGATTTTATGTCTAACTAATAATTTGGCTTATTTTCAGAAGTCTTATAAAATGACAGAGTAAGTTGATTGTTTTGCTCAGATTTAATATAGCATCAGACTTGATGAATCAAGCCAAAGATTCTGGTGAATCTGGTCTCGCAGGAATTTTGGTGTGGATGAGGTTCATGGCTACGAGGCAGCTCATATGGAATAAAAATTACAATGTGAAGCCACGGTATATCTTCTAGGAGATAATGACTATATATATATATGGTTATAAATGACTCATGGAATTGGATTTCTCATTGTCATTATTTAATGGCACTCTGTCAACATGTGTTTTTATCTTCTAAATGCAATTGTTATTCCATTCTTCTATTTCTACAGTGAAATCAGTAGAGCTCAGGATAGGCTTACAGACTCGCTCCAGAATATTTATATCAATCACCCAGAGTATCATGAACTTTTGCGCATGATTATGTCCACTGTTGGTCGTGGAGGTGAAGGGGATGTGGGGCAGCGAATTCGGGATGAGATCCTGGTTATACAGGTCAGAATAGGTCTTCTTTTTATCATGTTTTTTAGAGGTCTATTTTTCATCTAGCACGTATGAATGAGTCCTGGGGTTTCGTGATTAATTAAATGTTGATTGCAGAGAAAAAATGATTGCAAAGGTGGAATGATGGAGGAATGGCACCAGAAGTTGCATAACAACACTAGTCCAGATGATGTTATAATCTGTCAGGTACTAAAGTTGCAAATTGGTCTGAACTTCAGCAAATTGCAGCATCTTTATTTTTGTTTTGTCTTACTAATGTTGCTCCTGCAGGCGTTAATTGATTATATCAAAAGTGATTTTAATATTAGTGTTTACTGGAAAACTTTGAATGATAATGGAATAACCAAAGAGCGACTTCTAAGCTATGACCGTGCCATCCGTAATGAACCAAAATTTAGGAGCGAGCAGAAGGATGGTCTTCTGCGTGATCTGGCAAACTACATGAGAACATTGAAGGTTGACTTTCTAAACCTTCCCAGTTGAAGTTTTATATCATGTTCAACAGTAATAGTTTGATCATTTACTGATTTCTGGGGTTGTTGCTCCATTTATAATTTATATGCAGGCAGTTCATTCTGGCGCAGATCTTGAGTCTGCTATTTCTAATTGTATGGGCTACAAATCTGAGGTAATTTTGGTAACTACCTGGATTGCCCTAAACAATGTCTTGTTCACAGAATTTAAAAGGATTTTTAACTTGTTTTAGGGTCAAGGCTTCATGGTTGGAGTGAAGATAAATCCTATATCTGGTTTGCCATCGGGATTTCCAGTAATGTTATCAACTCAATTTTGACTTTAATGCATGACTTCACTATATGTCACATTTTTTCTTTCAAATAATGGCATGACTGATTTTTTTCAAACAGGAACTTCTTCAATTTGTCCTAGAACATGTTGAGGATAAGAAAGTAGAAGCTCTTCTTGAGGTTTGAAAATTGAACATCAGCTTCAATTATTTCTATGTGTGTTACTATAGTAAAAGGTTTTTATAATTTTTCTTAATGCAGGGTCTGCTAGAGTCTCGTCAGGAGCTCCGACCAATGCTTTTTAAGCCTCATGATCGTCTGAAAGATCTTTTATTTTTAGACATTGCCCTTGATTCTACGGTCAGGACAGCCATTGAAAGGGGATACGAGGAACTGAATAATGCTGGACCAGAGGTAACTTCAGCTCCCAGTATCTCTGTATATACAAAACTTTCTTTGCATTATCCTTGATTGTATCTTAGTTTTGTCTTTGTTAAATACTTTCTTGATCTGATGAGTGTACATTATGCAGAAAATTATGCACTTCATCTCTCTGGTGCTTGAGAATCTTGCTCTATCATCAAATGATAACGAAGATCTAATTTACTGCATGAAGGTGATTATTTCTCATAATTTTCAGCTGTGTCTTGTCAACTGTTATTTTCTAGAGTGCAAATCTAGCAAATTTTTGGTGTACGACTTGATAACAATGTGCTCAAAGCCTTTGCTTGGAATCAAAGTTTTTAGAATAAATTCACATTATTTACAAATGAAAAATGGGTTTAATTGCAAGCGACTAAATGTTGTACTGCTGGATGCTTTAATTATATGGAACACAATCTACTCAGGTCAAAAAGTATGAACCCATACATGTCGTACTACTGCTTTTTTACGAGTAGTGCTGAACAAGAGTAGAACGGCAGTGATTTTAATCATTGTATTGATTTGTTTGTCTAGAGGGTGGAAAAAGGACATCAGCATCTGAAACTTTTTTCATTGCTTGTATAGGGATGGTATCATGCTCTAAACATGTTCAAGAGTAAAGACCATCATTGGGCATTATATGCAAAATCAGTACTTGACAGAACTCGTCTAGCACTTGCACACAAGGCAGAGTGGTATGAGAGAATTTTGCAATCATCTGCAGAGTACCTTGGAACTCTGCTTGGAGTAGACCAATGGGCTGTAAGTATTAAATTAAAAAAAATATTTTATTTTATGCAACCGCCTTTCTTGTTCTAATTTCTTCTTGCAGGTAAACATATTTACTGAAGAAATTATACGTGCTGGGTCTGCTGCTTCTTTGTCCTCACTTCTCAATCGACTTGATCCAGTTCTTCGGAAGACTGCGAATCTGGGAAGGTTGTAATAATGTCCTTATTGTTCACCATGCTAAATCCAGTTGAAGTTCCTAGCAAAAAGATAGAATGAAACATCAAAAAATTGTTGAAACATCATATAATAGAAGATGTTTTGTTGAATATACTAACAATGGAATCAATAATGCTGCGATCTTCAATATATAATGTTCATCTGTGACTTGGTTGTTCCTGGAACAGTTGGCAGGTTATCAGCCCTGTTGAAGCTATAGGATATGTTGTTGTTGTGGATGAATTGCTTACTGTTCAGAATAAAACATATGCACAACCTACTATTTTGGTAGCAAGAAGTGTAAAAGGAGAAGAAGAAATTCCAGACGGAGCAGTTGCTGTTCTGACACCAGATATGCCAGATGTCCTATCTCATGTTTCTGTGCGAGCGAGAAATAGCAAGGTGGTCATCTATCACATAATAAAGTTCTTGTGTACATTTTTGGTTGGAGAGTATATATTGAACTAGCTAACTTCTTTTTTGGTAGGTTTGCTTTGCAACATGCTTTGACCCCAATATTCTATCTGATCTACAAGCAAATGAAGGAAAGTTATTATGCCTGAAACCTACATCTGCTGATGTAGTTTACAGGTAAATGCCCCAACTTTTTTTAAGATTGAGATATTCATGTAACATGTCCCATTATGTGCAGGATAAGGGACATTTCAGTTTTATGAAAATCCGATAAATTTACTCTTATTTAACTTGAGTTTTCATGAAATAATTTTTTTTTCCTTTTTCCTTTTCTCTTCATACTTATTTTCAGTGTGGTGAAGGAAGGAGAGCTTGGAGGTGCAATTTCCTCTCAATCAAAAGAAGATGGTTCTTTGCCATCTTTAAATTTGGTCAGAAAGCAGTTTAGTGGTAGATATGCCATATCATCTGAGGAGTTTACAAGTGAAATGGTTTGGCTCACAAAACTATCTTTAACGTTTGGCAAGGAGTTTTAACAATCCTGTTTTGTTTATTTTCCTACTACATTGACAGAACAGCTGAACAATATTAAACTTTATCCATGAATTGCTGCAAAACAGAAGTTTTATAATTCTTTGATACTTTGTGTAACTCTTGTGCCACCTATGATCTCTTAGGTTGGAGCTAAATCACGTAATATCTCTTATTTAAAAGGGAAAGTACCATCTTGGATTGGGATTCCTACATCAGTTGCCTTACCATTTGGAGCATTTGAGAAGGTTCTTTCAGACAATTCAAATCAGGTTTTTCTCATCCCAGAACTTTCGTAACATTTTCATAATGAGTATACCGCTAAATTTACTATATCCTCTTTTGTTGGAATTATTTAATGCTACAGCTAGTTAAGAAAGTTTGTTATCTTTTTAGACCATAGCAATATTATGCATGATTTCACAGCATTTTTCACTAATCTCTTGCATAAATGCACCATGACCCTAGTCTGAAAAGAGGGGAAGTACTTGAGGTTATCTTCTTCTTTTCAGGAATTTCTTATAAACACATAAATGCCATGTTTCTAAGATGTAACTCTATCATTGGACCAAATATTGTCACCTTTATATTGGTGACTTCAGTATGTTAATGGCGGGCTTTACCTTTCTATTGAATCCCATTTGTGCCACTGACCCTTATCTCAGAAGGAAAAAGATTTTGTGAGTAATCTGTTGTATTATATATTGCATAGCTGTAACTGCGATGCTAACTGTCACCTACATTATCGATGTTCAAACTCTATTGTTATTCCCGACAGTTTTGTCTCCCAAGAAACTCATTTGATCTGACAGAAGCTCTCTCTTTCACATTGACAGGCAGTGGCTGAAAAGTTGGTGACTCTGAAGAACAAGTTAGGGAAAGGCGAGTTCAGTGCCCTTGGAGAGATTCGTGAGACAGTTCTGCAACTGGCAGCACCACCCCAGCTGGTATGTTTATTGTACTGTCAAGCCAAATTATGTTAGTCACGAAGTCTCAAAAATTATATGAAACGGAAATGTATTGTTTTGCTTAATCTACAATTACATATGAAAAAAATTATTAGTAATAAGGATAATCCTAAAATATATTTATCAAAGATTACTAAAGTCCTATAAAGGCTCCTAAAAAGTATTAAACATTTTTACTAGCTACGCAGGTACTAAGGGGCAGAGGGAACTCCTAAAAGCGTATTCATTAAAATCTGCATTGTCAATTGTCATTTGTACCGAATTCTAGAACAAACGTCTAAAAGAGGAAGCTCCTAACTTAATTACAAAAAATCGCTTAAACAGCGGCTAACAGTGTAAAATTTGGTAGATTTAGAATCATAGCTTCGAAAAAAGAGTTATCCTTACAAAAATTAGTGCGTAAAAACTGCAGCAATTCGATGAAATGCAGGAAAAAAAAAAAAGCATACACGAGTGGGTGCTAAAAAATGTTCTATGCCCTTACCAATCTAAAATTAGGGCAGGGCTGAAGCTGCAACCTCATGCTTATGAAAGAAGGTAGACTGATTCAAATCTGTAGTTGTTTATGTATATGCATTTGCGGCTTACTGGCTTCCTGTTGCCCAGCCTAAACCAAAACACGTTAATAAAGCAATGATAAACCCAAAAGGAAAATAACAAAGATACAGTAAAATGGTAATATATATTGGTTAGACTGTTAGACCCTCATTTGCTTACGAGTAATTTATTGTTCAGTTTGGAACTTCTCTTGTTATTCTTTTTCTATCCAGTTAGTTGTTAGGGCAAGGGTTACTTTTTGCTTACCTACCATGTAAGGCAGATTTTTCTTTAATTTTTCCTTTACTTGGTGAATTTTGTACTTCATGTCACAAGAGATGCATCTTTATCTCATAGAAGGAATGTCATGGGGCCATTCAGAAGTTGGAACAATGATGTAGTTTAAGTTAAAGAGAGCTTATGCAATGGTTTTAGAGAACTTATGCAATAGTTACTTTCAGGTGAAAGAGCTGAAAACTAAGATGCAAAGTTCAGAGATGCCTTGGCCTGGGGTTGAAGGGGAAAAACGATGGGAGCAAGCATGGACGGCAATAAAGAAGGTAAGACTGCATTATCCTGCATACATGTCATGTGATGTAAAATGTAAATCTAAATGTCTAAATAATGGAGATGATGTGCGCTGTCTATTCTGAAATTTATATGTGTCTATCTAGTAAATGGCTGTGGTTTGATTAGTTTCTGGAATAGTATCCACGTATTCACTCACCGCTCAATAATTAATTAATATATTGTTGCATGCAATATAAGTAGGTATATTATCTGTGGCTAATTTTTGGTGTTCTAATGATTGTTCTATGTGACTTGCTTCCTTTCGTGCCACTCTTGAAGTGTAAACGATGCCTGTAGATTAGTTCCACCGATGATTTCTGATATATTTGTCGATGCACTTTATCTGTTACAATACAGGTCTGGGCTTCAAAGTGGAACGAGAGGGCATACTTCAGCACAAGAAAACTGAAACTAGATCATGATAGTCTCTGCATGGCTGTCCTTGTTCAGGAAATTATTAATGCTGATTATGCATTCGTTATCCACACAACAAATCCATCCTCGGGAGACTCGTCTGAGATATATGCTGAGGTATTTGTAGTATAATATGTTTATTTGTTGTTGTTGATCCTGAATATATAATTGCGTAGAAAAGGTGATGATGTTGATTGGATCTCCCTTTCCTGATAGGTGGTGAAAGGACTTGGAGAAACTCTAGTTGGAGCCTATCCTGGTCGTGCTTTAAGTTTTGTCTGCAAGAAAAGTGATTTGAACTCTCCTCAGGTAACAAAGCTTCCATTGATTTATCACCAGTTGTGTTTGAGAATATGTATGAAAAAGCAATACAAGGAAACTATATGCTATAATAACCTGCAAAATTTTCAGGTGTTGGGTTACCCGAGCAAGCCTATTGGCCTATTTATAAGAAGATCTATCATTTTCCGTTCTGATTCCAATGGTGAAGATTTAGAAGGATATGCCGGTGCTGGTCTTTACGACAGGTAAACTCCACCCAAACCCTCAATACTTTGTTAGTGTTGGAACAGATGGCTTGAAGTCCTCCAATCACAATATATTTCTTGGAACTAGAAACTGTTTTTCTTATCAATGCTGTCATGTTATTCTCGACTTCCTTTTGTTCCCGTTTAATAAACTTTTTAAATTTCATGCAAGTTTCTCCGCCAAATCTTTTCTGAATATATGCAGTAATGTGATTATTGTTCTATCTCCATCTTGTATGCTTTTGTTTTGACTCACTTGAATCATGTGTAGTGTGCCAATGGACGAGGAAGAGAAAGTGGTGCTCGATTACTCGACAGACCCTCTGATGATAGATGGCAAATTGCAGCAGAAAATACTCTCTAGCATTGCCCGTGCAGGAAACGCAATCGAGGAGCTGTATGGGTCTGCTCAAGACATCGAAGGTGTGATCAGAGATGGGAAACTATACGTTGTCCAGACAAGACCTCAAATGTGAACAATTATTACCATTATAGACTCTGCTACTTGTGGAGTCTCCAAGTGCCACCAAAGGGACAACACTTGAATGAAGAAAAGAAGAGAAGCTATTTATAGAAATAGCAACAAAATTATGTATAGGCTTGGCAATTGAGCATGCACTGTAATGATAGGACTTGGGAATGGGATGGATAAATTTGGACTCTACATCAACTAAAAAGCCCAAATGTGGCCCATTTTCAGCCATATATGGCCCAAACTATTCCAGTTATTGCTGTATAGGTATGATATGATCAAAGTGCATGTGTAAGTGTAGATGTGTGAGAATGAAATATGATTACTCATGATATGTGTCCTCCCCATAGCAAGCAACCTCAAGGAACTAGCATTCAAAATGATGTACTTGAATTGAATCCAGCATCATCATGATCCACATGATGATGATGATGATGATGTTATGTTATGTTTTGAGAGATATGGTCCCATATTATGTTGCATACATGATTCCACAAGCATGCCCTCCCTAGTTCACTCCCTAGAGAAACATTCTTTCACTACATTTTCCACTCTTTCAAATCATGATTTGGGCAAATATTGTTCTTTTTCTTCTCCAAATCCTTTTTGGGTTTTTCTCATTTTTTTGAACCCAAATAATAAAATGCCACTTTTGGGAGTCACTACCCTCCCTCAATGAGGCTTGGCCTAAACCCTTTGGACACAATCATTACTTAACACCACCCTTCCATGCTGATATCCTCCTTTTTTGGGCCCTTTCAAGAGCTTTTTTGATATTTTAAATGAGGGTACAAATTGAGAGGGACCATATAATATACTCCAATACTAGATATATTTATGATATAAAGTTATAAGTATAAGAAACTTATTCCATTTCAATCACAATAACACATCACTAGTATCAACGACAACTTATACAATAATGTTTGTTCGTCAAAATTACGAAGGAAAAAAAAAAAATACAAGTTTTATAAATAAATTTTTTTTAATATTTTTTCGATTACAATTACTCCATATGCATCTCGACACATTTTTTCATTTTAATTTTGTGATAGAAATTGTTGGTTTGTCCAAGTGGTTCAAGATTCATAACCCTAAATCTACTGCCATTCTTTCTCATGATTCTATTCTCTTCTTTTCATGTGGGACTTTACCAGTATTCCAAAGCAAGATGCTTTAATCTTATACATCACAGCAATGCAATCTACAACACAACAATGCAATCATCTATCATGAGTTAAATTGCATCTTATGCTATGCCAAATTGTTAATATTATACCTTTCTAGATGATTCAGACTCAAAGGTTGCGACTCAGTTGAAAGCACAATTAGATTTGTGAGAAAATCTCTAAAATTTGATATTCACGAAAAGTGAAGAATTTTAACAGTGTTTAAAGCTCGAATAAGAATAGTTTCACACCATATATCAGATAAAAATTACATGCGCTTATACTAGTTTTTTTTTTTGTTCTTTCAACCTTACATGTGTTGTGTTGTGAGAGACCAATGTGAAAAGGAAATTATTGTTAGGAGAAGCCTATACTATTCTCTCCTAAAAATCATACCAATCTATTTTGAAGTGGAATGAAGATTCTTAAATTGAACCCGACCAAATTAAAATGCTGACCAAAATAAGTGGCTTACCTAAGTTTGTCAATGAATTATAGCCATTTGTTATCATTGCAATTTGCTTTTTGTCATTTTTATTTATTAATTGGGAGCCCTTGATGATAAGCCTACAAACCAACCCACTAATCCAATTTTTGTTAAAATTGAACCTTAATATTCTCTTTTTGACATTCCAATTTCCATGTTTGTAATGGTTGTTGGTCATTCTTCTTTTCTATTCTTTCTGAGGGTTTCAGGGATTGTGTCCTGAAAAGCTCACCTTTGGTTGCTTGTGGGGTTATTTACTTGTTTTTTGATGAGTCTTGGTCACTCATGCTCTTGCTTCTCATATATCCACTATAAAGTTTAAATTATCAAGAAGTGGGCTATGGAGTCAACTGGCTTTTGAGACCACCATAAGAAATGGGTCTTGGACTTGGTCAATCACCAAACTCTTCTTTTCTCTTTGGTGCTTGTGTCATGGAGTGGATTTTGATTTTTGATTATTTCCTATTTAATGGGTTTGGGTGTTTTAGGATTGAGTAAAATGTGTATCAGTTGACTGATATAAAGTTATATCAGTTAGACTAATAAGGTGATGACATTTCATTTAAAATCATGGATCCGGACGGGTCGCTCCGCTCTCACAAATTCACTTAGGTGGGAATAAGTGATTTTAAATGAGGTGTCATCACCTCATTGACAATGCTAAGTTGCAACTAATATAACCTTATATCAGTCAACTGATATACATTTTACCCTTTAGGTTATGTGCAAGAGAGTTTTCTAGAGCAATTAGGTTATGTTTGGTTGGGGTGAATAGTAAGAATAGTGTGGTCAAAATTTATTATACTGTATTTAATTTTTTTATATAATGGTGAGAATACATTCGAATCAAATAACATGTAGCTCGAGATCATTCTCTAATCAAATAATTTTAAGAGCACGCTCTCATATCAATATATTGCACTTAAGAGGGGGAAAAAATGAGTGTTTGTCTCGAAGTTTGAACTCGGAGATGAGGCAAATCACCTTGACTACATGATCAACTGCTTAGAGTTATGTTTAGATTCTTTTTTTTTTTTGGATAAAAAAGAAATGCTTATATTAATTCAGATCAGCCAGAATGACTGATTGCAAAAAAAATCAGGGAATTCATTACATCTCCACGAACCTCTCAACCCCTTGCTCTCAGTGCTACGAGGTATAGTATGTGCTACGTTGTTAGCAGAGCGCTTTACATATGGAAATTCAACACTCAACAACTCTTTACTAAGAAACAAGCAATCACGAATAATCAAGCCATACGTTGAGCAAGAAATTTTCTCATTTTTGAGGTCCTCAATGACCTTAAGAGCATCGCTTTCAAAAATCACATTTCGCCAACCTTCCTTGAGAGTTATATTTAGATATTAGATCATAATAAACACTGATTTTAAAACAGTTTATTTTATAAAATATGAGAACATTCATTTAAAGACACATACTTATTTTAATTTACTCGACAATGAATTAAAAAAAAAAGAATATTAAGATCTTGTATTCACACAAACAATAGAATAATCTTGTGACAATCTACATAATATCTTATAAGTTTTTATCTGTCGGTAAAATTTAATAATCATCTTCGTTGTTAGTGCTAATATATTAAAAATGATTGACAGAAATCTTTAAGTCTTAGCTTTGAAGAGAGTTTAATTACATCACATTACATGTGATTCAACTGATCATCTTCTAGAGGCAATGCAATTAAAAACAACCCAATGAACATAAAATTGTCAAAAGATCAACTTTGGCTCCCACTTACAAACTTGAACTCTCAAAATTCATTAATTTATTTTATTTGTTTGATGTGTCATTTTCAGGTACATATATATATATATATATAAATTGTGGGGCTGTCTGTGCATACCAAAACATTCCTTCCTTTCCTAAATCCTAGTGCCCAAGGCCCATCTGACTGACAGACATCTTCAATTTGGAGACAGTACTGTGATTATATACAATTAAATCATAGTATTTTATTCAGCTGTGCATCTAAGTATTATAGTAATACTATTAAGATGAGGAAATTAATTCATGATTAATAGTATTTTAATGCTAATTATTCTCCGGCATTTGCTGTGTCTTTCAGCTTTTTCATTTGGTAAAGATCGATGATCAAAAGTGAAACATTGTATTCATTACAAAGATAACCATCACATGGTTTCTTCTCTTTCATCCACCATTGCTACCCTCCAAGACTTAATTAACAACTTGTACTACTATTTAACTTTTTATTTTATTTTAGTGTGTTAGATTTTTTATATATAAGATTAAATGTATATCATATTACTGATATAAAGTTATATCAGTTGCAACTTAATAAAATCAATGAGGTGATGACACCTCATCTAAAATCACTTATACCC
>JAYMTK010001229.1:0-17129 GCA_036897405.1 Pelargonium myrrhifolium | reverse complement strand
GTATGTATAGTGTATATCTTCTTTCCTCATCAAAATAAAGTGTTTATCTAAACCACTCCCTTCCTTTGAGCACAGTACCGGGCTCTCCTAAAGCAGCGAAATTGGTAATATACTACAATGCATACGGATGTAGATTACTCTTGACTTAACTTAATATATAGTAATTATTTCAAAACAAAAAGATTCTTTTTTAGTTAGCTTAGCAATTCCATTTTATACTATGTATTGTATTCTGCACCACCTACGCGCTTTTTATATTCTAGGTTTTTGTTAAATAAAATTTCTGGCATTCGTGTTTCTAGTATACTCCGCCTTTACCTGTAAGCGGAAGCTATCTCATACTATATCAGTACCGATGAATATGGAAACTTAAACACCAATTCTGGTACTAACTAATTAAGGCTCCCTGCAGAAGCTGCTCTTTTCTAATATTTTTTGAATCTTCAGGTAAGATCAGAATTGTTTCTAGAACAATGCAGACTAAAAACTGGAGATATACTCAAGAAGATTTTTTATGGATTTTCCTTAAATAAATTAAGAACAGAAGGGATTCTGTAGCCTTACTTACCACAAAAAATCCTTTTCTTTTTTCTACTTTACAGAATAGCTATGAGACGTTCTTTTAGTCTAGGGTACTACTGCCCGAGGAAACAACGCCCTTCCTTTTTTTCTAATATATCAGACTACACAAGACTTAAACTTATAAGAATACGTTAGAAGAAGAATACACACCTGAGCGATCTCGAGTATTTCTATTTCGGTAAATCAAAGGGATTTCCCTACATTCTATTATAAAGTTATTGAACTAGAGTATGACCTAGAAAACTCTTCACTTTATCAAGAAACTTGAAATCTTTCACTAGTTATACAACCAACTCTATTTTAGAGTTCCCCACAAGCCTTCTCAAATTTTAAGGAGTTTACACCAAAGAAACAGAAAACTAGCCCTACCATACATAGCGTATACTTGTAAAGGACTTTGATTAGATCGCGCAAACGGAAATTGTCAAAGAACTTATCCAAGGTTTCCGCTCATTAGGGTTAAGGCAGCTAGCTATTCATAAGGCTTAGGAACCCTTATTTCTACGCTGAGCTAGTATATATCGTAGACCTAGCCCGGGGTTTTTTACTCTTGTGGATTAAAACTAGCAGGAACTCCTAAAAGCATAGCCAAGCCTGTGTAGAAAGATTATATTCTATATAAGCAATTATTCGCTAATACGGTACTTCCCCTAACGATTTTTAATCTAAAAGACTGTACACAGCTCTGGTTTTCTCATCTAACTTCTTTTGAAACCCCTACAAATACAAAGAGAAAAGAAAAAGTAGAGATTCCATAAATATAACGAGATCGGGTCTTTGACTTAAGTACAATACAGCGGCCCTTTTTTAGCTACCCAGAATAATAAAAATCAGGATGACTCTTTAAAAGAAAAGCCGTGAACTAAGAGTTAGACTCAAATTACAACAGCTACTCTCGAAGTAGATTTCATAGAATAAAAGGCAATTTTTAGTAAGAATTCAAGCTGTTCTCGAATAAAGAATTTTTAATGCACTAAAACTTATTTTTATGAGCCTATGCGTATCCTTTTTTCTACGTTTTTAGCATTTGCTTCAGGTTTTTTCATTAATTGAAAGTCTTATGGATTTCTTTAGATAATTTAGGAAATACTATTAAGGTTCTCTCCAGTAGAGTCTAAGTAAAATCCCAAGGAAAGTGAAAGGTTTAGTCTTCTGATTCTAGGCACTTTGTTAGGATCCTTTTTACTCAAAAAGAGCCTCTATAAATAATAAGAAGGGCTCTAATTTTATAATATAGAAGTTAAACGAGGGTTCCGTTACGGTTTTGTTTTGAGAAATCTAATTGTTTTATAGAGAGGATAAGGCACTTTTAACGTACTGAGAGGGGTACCCATTAATAAAAATTAATGAATTTCCTTCTAAGTGTATACATCTAAAATTTTTTGTATAAAGTATCCAAGCGGGTTCTATAAGGATACAGGATTGGAACTCTTAAGAAAGCTCGCAGTATAAATGGAGTTTAATTTGAAATTTTTGTAGTTAAAACTAAATTTTAAGTTGTAAAGAACAGATTCTAATAACGAGTTTTACCCGGTCGAGTTAGAGAGAAGTGAATTAAAATGAAGTTAGGTTATAAACAAGATTTCATTTTGACCCTGTGAGTTCGGTATTTTCCTGCTATTAATTGCAGAACTTTAGGAGCTTTTCGAACAGATACCGCTTTACTGTATTAAGGATTTCTATAGTTAAGGGTTACAGTTACTTATTTGATTGAAGGATAATCTAAGCTTTATATCTTTATTAGTAGGCTAATAAAGGGGCTCGCCTCAAGGTTCCATTAACAAGCGTCAAAACGAAATGAAAATATTTTTAGACAAGGGTATTCTTGTATCATCGAGTATACTCTTTATATCCAATCCCTATATTATAGAATATAAAAGAGTGCAAATCCGTGTAATGAGGTATCCCGCAATTTATGTAAATCATAAGTTACTGCTATGGGTGCAGTAAAACTTTCTCAAGCAAGCCCGGAACCTATGGTTGGTCTGCCAAATTTTACTTACCACTCTATTTTTTATTCCCTTGGCAGCCTTAGGTCATGCTGTCCAAGACTTTTTGGGACTTAGACTAGTAATTACAGCACCCTTTTCTTTGCTTGGCAGAATACAAGACTCTTGATTTCTAATTAAGGAGCCCCTGGATCAGGGTAAGTGGAGATTTGGTAATCTTTTTCGATGAATAGAGCTTACAAAAAAGTAGTTAAAAAAGTACACCTAAGCCATCAAATAAGGAGAATTCCCTTAAGTATATAACGAAAGAGCGCCCTTTTTTGAAACTCTTAGCTTTGTTTTTCTTGTGTAAGGAAAATGAACGAGAACTCTCCAACCAAGAATGCTATTTAAAGAGTACTCTAAAAATATTACAAAGTATTATTAATAAGCAGTAACAAAAATTTATTGATCAAAGGACCCCGGGCTTTAAAAAACCCAGTTGTGTATCTTGAAGAGGGCATTCCGAGCTACAATACTTATGCTCGTTTAGGGGTACTTATAACATTTAAAGGTACGCGTGTTAAAGAAAGAGAAAGCCCTTAGACTCTCCCAGTTCCCTGTACCAAATGGAAAAACTCTTCTGTCTGTACTTAGTAAAAACCCCTCATGAAATTTTTATCTTTAAACTGAATTTCAACCCAAGAATTTTATGAACGTGCGCTAAATCAAATGTAAAAACAGGGGATAGGTTTAGTGTTGTTTTACTGCACTTAAAGTGGGTTTTGATACTCTTGTAATAATCTAGATTTGTGTTGCCTTGAGTTGAAATGCGTTCCTCAAGATTTTTCTTTAGAGGTTCCCCTTTTAGTTTTGGTGTTTAGAAAGAAGGTCGAAAAAATGAAATAAAGGGGTTTCTGGCCTTGCCCTGTTGACTTACTAAACTTTAAAACTCTGGTAAATTCGTGTAACGGTTATCCGGAAAATAGAGTCCCACCAGTCCAGGGTAAACCACCTAAAATTTGTTTAAATTAAAAAAGTAATGCAGCTATAAAAAGTGGCATAGAATATAATATAAATTATAACAAATATAACTGAGTACAAGAGCGCACGCTAACTAATTAACAAGAAAGTACGAGGTCTAACTTATGCCAGAGGCCAGAGTACGATACGGATTTCTCCGGATTTTAAGAACTAAGGCCGCATCCCTTTTAATTAGTTAGGGGGGTCTGCTTGATATATCTTTGGAGAGGTTTCAATATCAATATTCGTAGGATATAGGTAATTAAGTGACTTCCCTTTTATATCTTTTATCTGGTTGAGCCAGAGTCGGGAGTACTTGAGAGAGTTTGAGTCCTAAAACTTTCAAAAGTAAGGTAAAAGTCTCGGGGGCCTGTGTGAATCCAAATACAAGGGCTTATGCCAAGCCAGTTAGAAATGAAATTAGAAAGCTTTTTGTATCAGCATATAATAAAAGACCTCATTTGGAAAGCCTACTTTTGTTTATACTTCGTAGATAGCAGCTTTAACTAAAAACTCGGGACTAACTGAGGAGATTCTTATATACATTTTAAGTCAATAGTTTACGAAAAAGGGAATATCGATTCAATCGAACGGCAGGTTTATATCTAGAATTGCTTCAAACAATATACTAGATAGGCAGTCCCAATACGTTTAGTGATTTATAGGCCTCAGTTCAACTCTATTTTTCCTACTGGAATTCTTAAAGCCTATCGAGAAGCTTTATTCATTTCTATTTAGTTATAGTAGACCTAAAGAAAAAGAATCGGCGGGGTTAATCCTACATATGCTTAACCAGGTCTTTCCAGTCTTTATTACTAACCTCTTTCCAAATCCGAGAACTCTTATTAACTTTAATTAAGAAAGCTCTCGTATCCTGTAAAACCCTACCACTGTTTATTGACTTAACTTACTTTTTAATCTTTGTTTGGGTTTAAGCTTATTGCGGGTCCCTTTACTAATAGTTAGAGCTTACTACTTTTGAGTCAGATTTTTGTTAATGGTTTAAAACCCGCTCAAGAACACGTTAAGAAATAATTTAATAAAAGGAATCCTAGCTTGTAAACCTTGATAAGAAAATATCGGCAATAAATAAAGGAAAACTTAGAAAACCCCTAATTAAAGAATACCCGGATTTAGCTAATTGAAATTGAACATCATGTCCATAAACTTCTCTTCTTGAGTATCCATGTTAAAAATTTTTGCTGGACATAGAACTGACAAAGACTATTGTTTGTTACCCTTTTAATTCTTAGGAAATTCCTAAAAACTCTGAATAGACCCTATTCCTATAATCCCCTACGCTAAATTGTTTCAGATAAAATTAAGTTTTATCCGCTTTATTAGTAGAAAACCCCCTTCTTCTTTCTTAGACAAGTAGTGTTGCAGTAAAAAGGATTCCTTAAACTATCCCTCCTCCAACGGATCTGAGTTACTCCTATAGAAATAAACAGTATTCCGAGCAATGTCCTAGCTTGATTTATTACTTTCAAAAACCAGCAGCTGCTTCTTATGACTTACTTTATCCCTCTATATCCCTAACCCTAAATCAAGGAGCTGTAACTTTAAGTTTAAGCAGGGCAGTTTATCCCGATTTCTCTTTAAACATAAGCAAACTCGTAGGGTAACAATCTGTATTTTAGTAAACAAACTACAAACTAGAGTCTCCTTTAGGGTTGTAGGATTTCAGACAGGTAAAGGGAAATATAGGGCACTCATAAGCGGTAGAGGTTTTCCTTATTGTAATTTGAATTTGTACTAGTTATTTTTAGTAAGTTAATGGGGAAACTTCTTTTTAAAACCGAGCAAGAATAGTTACAAAGAAGTCTAATTGAGTTGCGGATAACCCTGGCTTAGTCAAGGTACCCGCCGCTGCAAAGGTAATAAAAATGCATAGAAAAGCGCGTTAGTATTAGTATGTTATGAAGAACTCTTTAAAAACTTTATTCAATTTGTTTACGGGAATTACCCCAAAAAAACTCTAAAAGCCTTACCTGTGAATTGTGAAAGAAATCCCTTTTATCAGCATTTTAGATTAGGAAGCAGGTCTTTTTTGTAGTTTTTTTAAGAATAGAATTCCTACTTTATATAGCCCCCGTTTAGATTCTTTCTTTATGGCGGCAGCCCTTTATATGAAACAATAAATGTGTATACCAGTATCAGTCTAGCAGAAACCCTTAAGGGGTGCTTGGGTACGAAAGTCCCGACACTAAGCTCTCTCTTTTGTTTTGGGTCCTGTAAGGAGAAGTGTTAACATTTTAATTTTAATACAAAGCATAAGGAAATTCCTTATATCTTATATAAGAATAAAGACTCTTTTTTATACTTATGCTCTCTACTTTACGGACTTTTTGGGCTAATGGAGTCGTTTAGCTTGTCTGGATGTAGTCTCAAGGGAGTCGAGACCTAAATAAGTAAAAACTTATATGCCTTGTGACTCCTGTGAACAAGCCAATTAAATATCTATAAAGTTCACCCTAAAAAAGAATCTTTCCTTTACATACTCTTAATAAACTTTTCCTCTTTCATATTCCAGGATTTACAGAGTTTACTCAACAGAAGCGGCGCGATGGGATATTCACAAAAAGGATAGTCAAAGAATACTTATAGGGTAGAGTGCATTTGTCCTTTCTCAATTCTTTTTTCATAGAGGGAGAGGCCTTATAAGTAGAATGATATAGTCCTTGCTCCCGACTGAAACGTAGATAAGGAGGTTAAGGTATAGTATTTTCTAGATAGTACAGAGAGACTTCCTAGACACCAACAGCTAACTTTGCTTCTTCTTTTTCTCTTAGTTGATTTAAGAGGTCATTTCTGAGTCTGTAAAGTAGCCCCAGATATAAGGAAAGGATTCACAACTAGTAATGTACTCCTTAAAAAGTTAGAAAGCAAAGTAATTCAATTCAAAAGAAACGTAGGAAACTTGAACGGCAAACGGGTCAAACTGGAAAAAACAAACACCTTACGAAGTACCTAAACAGCAGATCAATGACATTCTAGATATAAAAATGAGGCTTGAATGAATCTGTATTCCTTTTTTCTTAGCTTTGACTGGAAAGTCTTTATTTATTATTTAAGGAGTCTTCTTAACGGTTGTGTTTTCTTATCTCCCTGGTCTTTTGTCAGAAGTCCTCGCCATTAGTCAAAAAGGGGTTTCTAGAATGTCTTAAATCGAACGATAAGGGGATCCTAATGTAAAAAATGACTCGGTAAGCTTATGTTTTATGGCAAGTAAAGAGCACTTTTAAGGAATTCGGGAGACTGGTAAAAGCAAGTTTCTAAAACATAGGTTTCTTTTGACTTTTTTGAGCCAGTTAA
This sequence comes from Pelargonium myrrhifolium, assembly GCA_036897405.1. NCBI lineage: Eukaryota > Viridiplantae > Streptophyta > Magnoliopsida > Geraniales > Geraniaceae > Pelargonium > Pelargonium myrrhifolium. The sequence goes on along the minus strand of JAYMTK010001229.1, from coordinate 10,281 downwards.
TAAAGAAAGGGATAAGGAGCAAATATAATAAAAGTAAAACACTGCTTTCTTATCTGAGTGTAATAATGAATTTCATAACTAAAAGAAGTTTAAAGGCTGTTACTTGAATTTAGAGGATTAAAAAAAGGGGAGATATAGATTCCTCAGTTGGATTTATCTTACTTAAGGTTGTTGTAGAATTAGAACCTATGTCTTACTTTAGACTCTGGGACCTGAACTCATGTATTCCTGTCTTATGTACTCTGTCTCTTAGTGTAGCTATTGTGTTCTGTCTAAAAGGATCCCATTTAATTTAAAGTGAGTAAGTCAAGAGGAAGTTTTCTTATCGAGTCTAACTTTAAATGGAAATCCTTTCTAGCCTATCTTTTCTATGAATTCTCTTAGAAATGAAGTAAGTTCATTGGGTAAATTTAGGGCTACTCTTGGGTACTCTTTAATGAGGGCTGTTCTGTTTCGCATTAAAGTCAAGCATAAGAGTCTATAACGGGTATAGCATACGAAATTGAATTGACCCCTGTGCTTTTGGGTGAGGAAGTTTATTTCTTGGGTTTTTTACAAGATAAAGAATTTTATTTAGAAGTTAGCTGTTATCAAATTAGAATCTTGAAAGGGAACTTACTGTCTCTGCGGCTAATCCTGTCTGAATTATATAGTAAATAAGGATCCCAGTAAGAGGTTAAAAAGGGTATCTAAAGAGTTAAGGCATGCAATAACTTTGGTATTATTTGGTTTCATCCTCAACTCCTAATTGTTAGTCTTTTTATTCTGTGCTGCTAGGTAGCTATAAAGAAATGCCAGTTCCCCTGTTTCTAATTTCGGGTAGAGTGTTCTATTCTATCTATATAATGCTAAGTCTTTTTAAGATTAAGATGTTGAGTTCATATCTAGCGAAGAGTGTAGCTCCTATACAATAACAATAGGTAATGTAATTACAGAGTCTAGCTCATAAAAGAAAAGAAGGGGCTTCCTATTCAAAGGCAGCTTGAATAAATACTTCAACTGAATTTCCAGACCTTAAAAAAGGCTTAGGCTTATAGCATAAGTTAAGAGAGATACCCGTAGGGGTAAGCGGGAACTCTCGAGTAACTTTTAAGGATAATTCTGAAATCTTCTTGTTACATTTGGGGAGTCGTATAGCAAAAACTATATTTGACTGTTTATTCTTGAGATAGAATAAGGGAGTCCTCCTGTGAGAAGAAATTAAAGAAGAGTAAGCTCCTAGTACCAAATTAAGTTGTGGAGAAACATCCATTTCATTTTTATAGGAGGCAATACTGGTTACAAATCAGGGTGTTATAGTGGGTATTTTTTGAAAGAGTTATGCGAACACTTTCCTAACGGGAGTTGGCTTTTTCTTTATAGCGATAGTGCATTCCTTGAAAAAGTAGAAGAACTCAATCTCGGAATTGCTGTTATAAATAGCCTTAAGTTAAGGCGGTCTGTAGGTAATTTACTGCTTAGCTTAAAGCTTTCGTCTTTCTCATTAGCTCCGAGTATGCTAAATTTAGTGGGAATATTCTTTAGGAAAAAGGGTTCCTATTAGGCAAGGCCTTTTGTAAGGACTCCTTCTCACCACCAGAAAACAAGCCCCCTTTTAAGTGGTAAGCTGGTTAGCTTTTTTAGGGGTTCCTTGAAAGTACTATCCCTAACATATTCAAAGCATTTGTTATCTGTTATTAATTAAGGGGTCCCGCCTCTGGGCCAAAGCCCTCTCAATTTAGACAGTAATCGGGTAAAGCTTCAAGGTAATCCCACGTCTAAGACTATAAAAGGGGGCTCTTATTTAATTTAAATGAGATCCCTAAATTAGCAGTTTTGCAGCTTCAGACTTGAGTTACTAGAAGATATTTACTTTATTTCCAGCAGTTAAAAGTATTCTTCGAAAAAGTTAGTTTAGGGGTAGCTTGTTAAGCCAGTTTTTTGTTAGCTAGAATCTTTAAGTTAAAGAGTTTTTCTATTATAGTTATAGTTTTTATTCTGGCATCCATAAGTTAAAACGAGTTCTTTATACGACTTTTAGTGTCTCTAGATTTTTATCTTTCCTGGTTGCCCTCAAGTAATTAAGAGAGAGAGTAAGGAGCTGTCAATCTATTTTATTTACTAGGAAGTCTGCTTTTAGATTAGAGTCAAGAACCAAAATGACATTTATAAGGGGTGCTATTACTTTTCCTAAAAGCAAGATTTATACCAAACTCAGTAGGAGTGTAAGAGGGGTTCCTTTTGTTGTGCGAAGCTGAGAGTATCAAAAAGAGAATCCTTTTTTACTGGGTAAATCCTTCTGATAGGGAATAGTGAAACGCCTTTGAAGCTATTTGAACCCTAGATTCTGTTTTAGATAGGACTGCTTATACTTTGTCTTGTTTGGACAAAAAGCCATAACATGCTCCAGAAATTGTTAAAAGAGTTTTAAGTGTGGGGTTCCGGTTTTATTAATAAACTAGCAATAGGGGCACAGGATAAGGGCAGGGCCGCTGTAGAAATAGTGGGAAGCCCTATAGTAGCTTGGAGTAAAGGGTTGTTTCCATAAATTAAGTCCTGGTCTTCGATAAGTGAGAGCAAAGTCTTGTGTAGAAGAAAAGAGAAGTATCTTAACTACGCACCTACCCTTTTTGTTACCGGATTTAGTATAAAATGAGTTTCCGAAAGAAGTCGAATTGTATAGGAAAGTATAGAGTTACAGAATCTCTTGCGGAGCTTGTAAAATACGTACAGGTAAAAGATTTGCTCGTTTGTAGAATACGGGGTTTTTCATGGGAAAAGTCTTTTTTACGAGGTATCTAAACTGAGGATAAATGATATTCTATATAATAACTATAGCTCTAGTTAATCAAGATCTATTCTTCTTAGCCAAAAAAAGTACTGATGTTATAAAGGTTAGGGTCCTAATCTCTAGAAATTTTATGACCAAGCTAGCTTCTGCTTTAATCCTTGTAAAAATCTAAATAGAGAGTCTAGTGTCTTTCCTGTTATAGCTTCTGTCTTATGGTGTTTTGGGCCTTGAACTTAAGTTTATAGGAATTCCTTATGCCGCTTTAACTTGATTAGGCAGCTAATAGATGAGCTTTCCTCTTTTGATAACACTCAGTAACTTAAAACACAAGGAGGTTTTTTACTTAAGTATTAGAGTAACAGAGAAAAGGATTCTCTTTATATAAGTGATTTTAATCTTTACTTTTTTATTTTTAGTTTTTGTATTCCCTTGTATGAGACTTGAACTTTTACCAAAACCGGTATATTATCTATGCTTTAGTTTTTTTTAGTGAAGTTAAGATCAAAGGAATTTTTCATAGAAGCTACTGTGCTTCTCGTTAAAGGCATTTTCAAGCAAGTAAGGAGTTTCTTTTGTACCCCCTGCTCTAGGTTCCCAATTCTGGATAGAGTTAATGGGGGATAAAAGAATTGAAATTGAGTTAAGGAAGAAAAGAAATCCACGTAAAAAAGTAGAGGCGGATAAACCAGCATTATAGATAGTAAGTTCAGGGCTGGTTTATTCCTTAATTCTTTTTCCTTAGTTAGTTTAAAGCGATAAGACTTCCTTTTTTGTGGGTTTTGCACGCAAGTTAGTAAGTCCGTTTCTTTGAAATCTTCAATTCTTTATGAAGTTTAGTAATACAAAAACAAGAGGAGTAGTAAGGTGTTTAGGAATCTTTTCAGAAGGACTTAGAAAAAGAAAACGGATATAGCTGTTAAGAGGATACTGATATAGAGTAACAAATAAAGCCTAGAAAGCAATACAAAAGCAAGTGTGAAGCTGGTGTGTGCTATAAGGTAAAGAGAATTTTTCAATATTAAGACCTTAAACTTCTTCCGGATGCCTACAGTCAGTAACCCTCTCTAGACTCTATAGGGTTCTGTCCTCTATAAATAAGTAAGAAGTAAAGGAGGAATATTTCCTTGAAGGTACCTCTTATTGACTCCAGTAACGGATCCTTCTCTCTCTTAAATGCAAGGGGATTCTGCCAGGGCTATTCAGATTGCTCTATAAGGTCGACTCTAGAGTACTATACTCTAATAATTGTGGATCTCTTACTAAAAAAAAAGAAACCGCCGGGGAATCCCGGTTAGAACTTTCTATAAAAAGCTTTAATATCTTTGTGATTTACATAAGGAGCCTTAAAAACTTTTAGGTACTCGTTAAATAACCAAACAGGAGAGGTTTTTTTACTTAAAAAAGAAAACCCTATACCCTTTTTCTGAGACAGCCGCTGCAAATATATATATAAGTTTAAGAGTTCGCATAAAAAAGTACAAGGAAATTCTTGAAGTGCAAAAAAGGAACGCCAAGGAGCTCCTTTACAGAGGAAATGGGCTAGAATTTGTATAATATACAAAAAAGAGTATGAATCTACGGACAAGCCCAAGCCTAGTTTCAAAAAACTCCCGGTAATAGCGAGCTAAACCCTTGGGGAATTTTAAAAGTAACCGACAAAAGGAAAATCTATTTGTAGGCACTTCCGAACTCCTTAGAATTCCAAGAATAAAGTCTAAAAATGCACTCTGTCGAAAAACAAAAATATTCTGTATTTAAAAAGGGAGCGTCTAAGGATAGACCCGTAATTTCTTATAGGTATAAAAGCCCCGTCAAGGATACAACTTTCAGTTTAAGTTCCTGCTACCGCAGCCCTTAGTTTTGAAAGTTTCTAGATTTCTTTTGTAAGTCCTAAAACCTTCACCCTATAACTTGCAACCTGGGGTTTTTGCTTATAGGGGGGGGGGGGGGGAAAAATCGATACTTAAATTCTTTTTAGACAAAACGCCAGGGGGGGGCTCTTTAAACGAGCATAATTAAACCCATATTTAGGAAGAGTGGCCGCAATTTATCGATTCCTCGTGTACAAATAAAGCGGATAGCTGGGATAACGGGATTCGAACCCACGAACGGAGCCCCAAAAAACATTTACCGAGTACAAACCGGGTTAAGTTTATAGACGGACTTCTAAGGCACTCTTGATTAGTAAGCGATTTTTACCCCTTTAGTATAACGAAAACTTGGACTACACGTATATAGTAAGCTTTTGAATTTTACTTTTGTAGGTCTGGGACAATTCTTAACAACTATAGAAATAGCTATTTGATATCTAATTATCTCTTTGATTTGTTTAGAGTTCTAAGAGAGAGGTACAACCGATTTCACTTCCCAAAAAGCTGGATTTCCGAGTATAAGCAAAGAATCTCTTTATTTAAGTGATTTTAATTTCCTTTTTCACAGCTAGAGCTCGAAGTCTTTCGCTTTAGTGTGGGTTGTTTTATGGATTACTCCTAAAATTTTCTAGGTTTTGACTCTATGGATTTAAATCTAAAAAGCCTCTCCTTTTTATCTCAATTGTCGGCTTTCAAGAGCTATTTACCCGATTCCTAGAGTAAGGTCTTTTTTCCTTTCTTAATGTTATTTTTTGGTTCCTCATTATTTTATTCTTTTTCTGGCGTTTAAAATAGCTTCAATTCTATATAGATACATAATCAAAGGGAAGTTATCTCCTAAAATGCGGACTCTAACAATGTTATGTAAGAGTAAGTGTTAGTTAAAACGATAAGAATTAATTCCTTTGTTAGTAGGTTGTTTTGCAAGTCATGTTCTCTAGGATCTGGAATTCGGTATTAAGTTTTGTACAAGGCAGAGGGATGAGGTCCTTAGAGGAGTTTTATAGTCCTAGATATTTGCTTTGCTTATTTTCCCGATCCGGTTTTAAAGTAGGAAGTTATAGTACACAGTAAGAGTCTTTTGGAGTACTCTTTTCTTGGTAGCTAGGATTTTTTTGGATTCTATTAGGTATTTTACTCTGATTATTTGTTAATAGTATTCGTTGTAATTCTAGTAGTTAGGAGTCTATAATATAAGTAATTGTAGAGAAATCCCTTTTGGTTTTAAAGAGTTTTCCTTATTTCTTTGGATTTTCAACTATATTAAATTAAAGAGTACAAAGCTTCGAAGTAGAGAGACCTGAACTTGAGTTTAATAAAAAACTACACTACTGCTTTTACGCAAAGTAAAATGCAGAGAAAGGGCAAGCGAATAGATAGAATAAAACTAAGCTTACTAAAACCTATCCGGACTAAAGGATTCCTATTTAATAGGGGTATGTCTTCCCATAGGTATTTACACTACTACGCGTTAAAACGAGGTTCCAAGCCCGGTTAGACACTCCAATATCTCTTACCTATATTAGCCTGACCCTACTTCAAATCAATCTTCTTTGTAACTTCCGTGCGCAATCCTTCAATAGAGGATATACGTTATATACGTCTCCTTCCCAGGAATTTTGACCAGAAAAGCCTGCTCGGATCCTTTTTTTACTTATAGCTCCAGTGCAAATCTGTAGAGAAAGTCTTTATTATTAAAACATTTTTATAACACCTATTAATATGGGAGTTTTCTAGAGGCATGGCTTAGTTGAAACAAGTGGCTTCTTGCGCGCGTAGTTGCATTATATCCACATTTCATAAATATAGAGGAACGTAAAACTCTGCATTATACAGAAAGGAGTGCCTTTTGGGGCTCCTAAAAGGAAAGGGAGTCAGCAGTATCCTCTTACATCGAAACAGATCGCTAAAATTAAGACGAATACCCCGATCTATCGCGGCTTCTTAAGTTTTTATTAGTCCTTTTTAAGCGCTTTCGGATCCTAGTTATAGTGGTTAACCTTTTTGGTAGGCTTGAATTATAAGATTAATAATCTGCACCAGCCCCTTAGATCCAGATGGAAGTGTTGACCCTTTTTTAATACTGTATATTCAAGGCTCCTTACCTTAAAAATGACTTTCAAATTAAATTCTATAGTACATTAAGAAGGGACCCCTATCATGAAAAAGCTTTGCTTCATTCATATTCTGTACCGGGTTATATGGAGAGAGGGCTAAGTCAAAATCTTTTATTTTATCCGTGCTCAAAAGCACCCTTTCCAGCCCTCTTCCACGGGTAATCTGAATAAGTGTTAAGTTAAGTGCAGTCTTAAATTCTCCTTTTGGTTCTGGAACACATTGAAGTAGTTTTTAGGGAAATGCCCGTTAGTAGTAATTTTAGTTTGATACCCAGAAAAGAGAATCCTTAGTTCATTTTAAAACTCTTGCCGAGAAACCCATTATCAGCTTTCAAAAAGCTCTGGATTTTTATTAACAAAAAAAGAAAGGCCGATTAGCAAGGAGGTTCGTTTTGGGGTAACATGTATGCTATATATAAAGAAGAGGGAAGCCGTTTAGGATTAAGGATAAAGATTAAAGTCAAACTGCTGCTCAAAGGAAAAGGGAGTTTTTGAAAAATAGATACGGATTCCAGGGTACCCCTATATAAAGAAAGTATACTATAATAAATAAGAAAAAAGCTTTTGCGCTTTCAACAAGAAACAAATAAAAGAAAAGTTCCGCGAGTAAAATTCAAACCGGTTGTACTATAGAAAATGACTAAGTTAAGTAAGGGGCTGTAGTCGAATCCAAACTCACTCCTTAGTTCTTGGCTTTTACCTTTACTTTTAATGCCTTTTTGAGCTCATAAGCTCGTAATTCTTGTGCATTTGAAAGGATAAAGTTATGAAAATTTTCAGGGAACTCTTTAAACTTTAAAGAGGGCTCTATCTTTTATTATAACTTTTTATTTACACTATAAGTACTTTCTTTCTATCCTACCCACAGGAAAAAGGAACCCTTGGATCTAAACTTTAGACACTTTTAATTTAGATTGATTTTAGGGAATTTGTCCCAAATACGAACTTTATAACCGGACAATCCAAGTAACTTGAATTCATACACTCACCTTCTGCTACTAAACTAAAACAGCTGCACCTCCGATATTTTATCAAGGCAAAAACCTTAATGAAACGAATTTCTTGTCCTTTTTTTATTTTTCAAAGTTAGATATTAGCACGACCCCAACTAAGGCATTCTAGCAGTATTGCTGTGTAGAGAGGTTTTCTCGAGTTATGTATGCGATAACGCTTACTTTAGAGATGGGATTAGCTGCTCTGTTAACCAGATCGGGAAGCAAGACTGAGAAACACATAGAACAAGAGGAATATAAGAAAGCAGTACCATCTTAGTTTAGTTATCTACTAGTACTTTCCTATAGCATTACCTTAAACTATCCAAAAAAATTTATAACAATTAAAGAAACAAGAATCCATATGCACTATATATACTTTCTTTTATACCTAATATACTAACTATAAGTAAAGTAACTAATACTATATGATAAGACAATTAAAATTAAAACAAAGAAGTCAGTAAATGGGAAGGGGTTGTGTCTACTAGTGTTCCCCAATCCCCTATAAAATGAACCTTTTTTAGCTGGTGATAAAGAGTCCATACGAAACCTTGGTTCTAAAAAAAGCCAGAAACAGCGTAGCTTTAAACACCCGCGGGAAAATTCCTTTTCTGGGTATTTCCTCTATTTACAGGTTACAGGGACCCCCTAATTCTTAAATTACGGAGATAAATATAGTACAAAGAAGCCCTTGAAGTATAAAATTATGGGTATAACTAAACCCCAAAACCTATCCTGTTTTTTGCCTCTATAAGGCCTAGCTACGAATGTATCTTACTTAACGCAATGAAGACAAAGTACACAGCGTAAACTTTTTAGTAAAGATTTCTGTAGTAAGTTACTCAAGTTTTAGGTTTTATAGCGTTCCTTTGTTTTTTTGTTCAATATTCCCAACAAATTCCAAGCGAATAAGATTCTTTTTTGTCAAAGGAGTATTAAAAAGGTCTAAGAAATATAGAATACCCATATGCTTGTGTGTACAAGAAAGAAAACCCGGACTTTATAAGATACAACAACCCTAGAACAGGAAGTCCCCTAAAAAAAGACATAGATTCTACAGAAATTTTTACTAAATACTAAGGATAAGTCCGGTAAGTAAATACAACTAAACTAACACAGAGAGGTGTGTATCCACAAAGAAGTATACACTTGTAGTCTGATCCTACACGGGGAATCCCTAGTAGTATAGTGGTAAAAATCCGTGAAGTTACAAGCTTATTATTTAAAAATTCCAGAGTTACTGTATCTTTGAAAGAAAAAACACTTAAGAAATACCCCTTTGAAACTCTTTTGGACCGCCCAATCTATTTGTTAGTAATAAAATTAGAATACAAGACTTTCCTCACTTCTTTATCTTATATAATTTACTAAGAACATTATAGCTACACTAAGTAAAGTTAATACAAAGGAAACTCTTTTTTAGCTATGTAATACACTACTCTAGGAATCTAATATACTGTATACACGTTTACTGGGTATTCTCAAAAACACAATTCAGGGATCCAGAATCCGTTTAAGAAGAAACGGGTAGTTGAAGTCTTCTATAGTTATGTATAAGAGTCTTATTAGTTGTTCTCGTATAAGGTATATTCCTCTTGTTTTTTTAAGAGGAATTAGGGTAATTCCTACTTTTTCATATTTGTTGAGTATCCCCAAAGGAAAGGGTTTCTTATTCAAATAAGTCAAACCTATCCGTTGTGTACATATGAAAAAGGGGGAACCTATAAAGTATGAAAGGGTTTCACTAGTAAGAAAAGAATTTATTCTGTAAACCGTGTGACAGCAATACCTAAAACTAGGTATAGGAACGCACTCTCAGTTCAACAGGATCCTTACGAGTTTTATCCTGTTGGTATATGATATATAATTCAGTCTCTTTTTTGTTCAGAAGTTGAACTGCTGGGCTGGGCCGAAGGATTTTAAGTATGCTCTACCAACTGTGCTATCTAAGCCTATCCGCGAGTTCTATATTCTATAAACCCCTAGTAGATTCTATCTAAGTTATTCTAAGTTTTATCATTTAGAAGAAGCCCCTGCTATCAATATGAAACTATTCTTATGACAAAGGGTACGGGAACTAGATATTTTATATATAAATTTCTTATGAAGCCGCTTTTTTTGTGTGTAAGAAAAATCTCTTTAACAGTTCACGATTAATATTAATTCGGATTTCGTTCAAGTATTTAAAGATATTTCGGAGCACGGTCAGGTACGTAGTTAAGAAAGCTATCTCGTTCGGGTTACAAGAAGTTCTTTCGGTGCTCGACCACAGGGTTTTCTGGAATGGATCAATATCGGTGTTAAGTCACTCTTTTTATATGTAACAGAATAAAAAGAACTCTATTGAATAACAGGACATACAATTAATAGAGGGATCCCTTTCCGGATGAAGGTATTGTAATATTTAGAAAAAGAGGTAGTACTTTCAAAAAAGAAAAGGGAACTTTCTCTTAATATAGGGCAAAGCTTGCTTTTGACTTCGCACCTTGGGAAGAGACTTTAACAAAACCAGGAATTCTATTTCATAT